>OX424455.1:10757126-10792355 GCA_949152495.1 Lasius fuliginosus | reverse complement strand
ATGAAAGTTTTTCCCAAAAACTATGGCGCGTGTACTTGGCGCCTTTTTTTTACCTTTTTTTAGAAAGGTAGGTTTTTAGGTATAATTAACGTGCATATAACATATATGTTAGTTGCAATTAATAGACATGTTCCGATATACTGCCAGTACTAAAAATAATTGTTGTATAATATGTAATTAACGTGCATATAACATATATGTTAGTTGCAATTAATAGACATGTTCCGATATACTGCCAGTACTAAAAATTTATAATATATGTAATGTAAACTATAAATTTCAGTACTGGTAGTGTATATCGAAACATGCCTATTATCAATAAATCACTGTGCTATCTGGGATATAATATATATGTATTTATAATATAACATATATTATATTGTAGTTATACATATTGTAATTATATCACAGATAACAGTGATTTATTGATATTAGGCATGTTTCAATATACACTACCAATACTGAAAATCTATAGTTTACGTTACATATATTATAAATTCTTAGTACTGGCAATATATCAGAACATGTCCATTAATTGCAACTAACATGTTGCATATGTAACGTACATATTAATTGTAATTTCCCATTCATCATCCTACATCATCTTATAATGAACACGTTACTATATACTGTCAGCAATAAAAAATTTATAATATATGTAACATAAACTATAGATTTTCAGTGCTGGTAATATAACATATAACACGGAACATGTCCATTATAAGATGTACAGGATAATTATAAGATGAGTGAAGAATATGATACATACATATTAAATGTGTATACAATAAGATATTAAAAAATGAAATGGTTAAACCATTTAATTTTTTATTTAAAAAAAATATATATACAAGATGTCCGGAGTCAATCGCATCACCCGTCGTGTGCTTATAGAGCAGGTTAAACCGAGTAAGAAAATCCTCTACCGTTTTGCGATCTTCGCAATAATTAATGAGAAATATATTAAACAAAATCGGCCAATACGCGCGAGTTCAAGCGCGCGGCGAGAAGAGACAGCCCACGCGGGGGTCCAACGTTATGCATTGCTCGTATTTATCCATCGTCCTTTGTAGAGTGCTCCTCCCCGCTTTGTCGCGTGCGTAGCAACCGCGTAAACATTAGGCTTTTATTTTCGCCGCGCGACAAGAATCACGTAAACAGTAGGAGGTCTCTTCTCGCCGCGCGCTTTTACTCGCACGGATTGGCCGCTCTTTTTTATTTAATTTCTTATTAATTATTGCGAAAATCGCAAAACGGTACAGGACTTTTCTACTCAGTTTAACTGCCTCTACCTGCACACGACGGGTGATGCGGTTGACTCCGGACACCCTGTATATGCATCATTGTACACGAAAACGCAAATTACTCAAGCCAAAATTTGTCGAAATTTATATACATAAACGTATGAAGGGTCTAATTTTAACTTTATTTATATAGTATTAAATGCCACTTGGTGGATGGAACAAAGTCATTTTTTGAGTAATTTTGCCAAAATTTTTTAAAAATTTCAATATACAAGCTTACATTGTTATACAATTTACATAAATGTAAAAATCTAATATCTCTATAAATTTCCAGTGTCAGTGATTACTATTCTGCAATCTAGAATTCTAAAATGCAAAATGATGGGTCCAATATGACTGTTGAATATGCAATATTTTTTATTTTATATTCATTGAGAATATATAGTATTTCTTTATATTATTTTTTGTAGAAAAAGTGAAAAAATTGAACTTTTAAGGATGAATTAAATTTTAATTTTTTTATTTAAATTTAATTTATCTTTAAAAATTCAATTTTTTAATCTTTTCTATAAAAAATAATACAAAGAAATACTACATGTTTCGCATCGAATATAAAATAAAAAATATTGTGTATATAGCAATCGCGTATTGGATTCATCATTTTGCATTTTGTAATTCTAATTGTGAATTAGTAATCATCGACACTGGAAATTTATACAGATATCAGATAATTTAAATCGTATAACAATTTACTTATGTATATTGAATTTTATGAAAAACTTTGTCAGTCATTCAAAAAATGGCTTTATTCTAGGCGCCAAGTGGCATTTATTAATTCTACATATTATAGTTCTATGCATACAAATATTAAAAATAGGATAATAGAAAGAAATAATAGAATAATAAAATAAGGTTGTCTTTCTTCAAGGACAAATTGATCAACGATTAAAAAAGTCGCAATGCGAAGAAGAGTATGGCGGATGGTGAAAAGGAACATTGATATCGAAAAGAAGCACGTAGCAGAATCGAAGATTGAAAAAATTTTGAAGATTGCGAAGGATACGAAACAGAAGAGAAAAAGATAGTGATGAAAAGAAAAAGATAAGATTAAAAGTAAGGATACACATGAGCAAGTTTAAAGAAGAATAGACATTGAGAAAATACGAATTATTATGTATATTTTATACTTCTTGCGTATTTTCTTGTAAAATTCTTTTTTTCGGAGTACGTATTCCTTTTAACAATTTCGATAGTGGCATATACCCTTCTATTTTCTTTAGATCATTTAAACTGTTTACAATTAGATATGGTGGATCAACTGTTTTAGGGGAAAAAATTAATATAATATATAATTATATATATAACTAAATATATTATATATATAAATATATATGAGCTATTACCTGCAGAATACATAGTTCCAATAACTTCAATTTTATCGCCTTTTTTAATTTCTGTGGTAAAAAATTCGTCATTTGTAAAATTTATTATATGGACTTCCACTTTAAATGTTCCATTAGTAAGTGAACCATATCCAATAGTTTTATTCAATTTATTATTAAACATTTCATAAAAACTGGATTTAACATATGTTTTTAACACTGTAACATAAATACTTAAAAAATTAAAATTATATTAGAAATATATTAGAAATATATAATAATTGATATTATTAATTAATATAACAAAATAAATTAAATTTTAAAAATATAAAATTAAATTAAAATATGAAAAATATAAAATAAAAATGAAATAATTATAATAATAATGTAATTATAATTAGTATATAAAAACTTAATTATATAATTATTGCTACGTAATTATATATTATTGTATTTGATTATTATATGATTATATTGTTATTTATTTTATTATTATTTTTATTAATATATATTATTTTATTAATATTATTTTATTATTATTTATTATTATTATAATTATTATAACAATAAATTAAATGTTAAACTCACTTATACGTCACGAAGTATTTAAAATATTCGTTAATTCAACATAATCCGGTTTTGTATTTAATGTATTTGGTTCATATTTTCCTAAATTTGAAATTATTGTATTGCTCTTGATATGTAGTTCAAAAGGCACATTGCCGTTATTAAATTTTGCAACTTTTGGGGTTCGTGCTTGCACACCGTCTAGATGAATTACCTATATTAAATTCATAAATTTTTAAATTTAATAATTTTATAATATATACATATATTAAAAATTATTATATTGTATTAAAATATATTAAACATAAATATATTATAAATTTTAATTTATTTTATAATATAGCATATTTTGTAGTAATTTTAATAAATAAAATTTTTATCAATAATGACACTTACGTAATTAGTTTGTACTACAGCTTCTATGTTTTCTATATCATCATTCCAAGCAATTATTTGTATACGACGTCCATTTCCGTTATTAATAAAAAATTTAAAAATTTTAAATTGGTTATTGTCCCCTACGTATCATGATACGTAGGGGACAATAACCAATCGATCGACTCGATTCCATCGACATAACCAATAATTTCACTATACGATATGCGTATATATTAATATTTTTAAATTAATCATTTGTAAAATTATAAATTTAAAAAAATGCGAAAACATAAAATACTTTTAAATAATATTGAAAAATATACTTTAATTTTAGAAAATAAGAATAAAAATCTTTATATATAATTCAAAATGATTAAAAATAAATATTAGACTTACACAGTTGAGTCAAAAACTTTAACTGTATCTATTTCTTCATTGGTGGAAAATAGTGTTATCGGATCTACATCTTCATCTTCATTAACAGCAATATTTTCATTATCAGCAATATGTTCATTATCAGCAATATCTTCATTATCAGCAATATCTTCATTAACAGGAATACTTTTTTCATTTATTTCTTCATTAACTTCATTTATTTCAATATTTTTTCCAGCCATTTCTTTGGAAATATGTATTCTACATATAGAAAATTATAATTAATTTTTAAATTTATTATAATTGTTATATTTATTATTATATTCAACATTATTTTTACATTTATTGTTATATTTATCATTATTGTTATACTCATAATATTTGTTATATTATTGTTAATATTATCATTAGAAAATTTAATATTGTTATTATTTATATTTGATATTATTTTTAAAATTATATAATATTGTAATTATATAATATATGTTAAAATCAAATAGTCAAGCTGTTAAAGAGATCGATTCATTTTTTAATATAATATATTAATTTTAATCTTTATTTTATCGAAGAACAAAATGGAAAAATTAAGAAAAAGAAAAGCTAAAAAGAGTAGATAGAATATAATAGATTAATAGAAAGAATAATAAATGATAGAAAAGAAAAGAAAAATGTCAAAAGTTATGAACCAATAAAGCTAGATTTAAAAGAAAAAAGCGAGAGTTTTAAAGAAATGAAAGAATGATATTGAAAGAATAACGAAACGAATAAGAGAGAGGCCCAATTGCACCAACGTCATTTTGGTTTTAAGCGAGACTTAAATATATGATGTTTGTCTTTATTTATTTAGAAAGAAAGATAAAGATAGATATAAATATTTAAGTCTCGCTTAAAACTAAAATGACGTTGGTGCAATCGGGCTTTAATAATAGATATAAAAATGATAAATTTACTTACCTGCAATATGAATTATCACAGCGTATTATCCAAATTCCAAATGATATTTGATGATTTAACACAAAACAAATGAAAATATTTAAAAACAAAATGAATATCTTACGTGAATGTGCATGTGTATCGAAATAAATTTGACATTTGACTTGTATGTTTTTTTTCTATATGTATGTACAGGATATCTTAATCATACACATCAAATGTTTAAATAGTAATATAAATTGCGGTCGAGAATGCGCTACGAATGATTCAAATCATCATTCTATCTTTGTTCTATATTCAAAAAGAATAAAGATAGAGTGTTTTAAAGCATTCGTAGCACATTCTCGACTGTAGTCTATATTGCATAGTCGAAGGAAATAAATGGCGCACGCGAAGCGCGCGCTTTGTAGTGTTCTAGTATATTCAAAAGCATCTTCTTGTCTTCTCTCTCTCTTTGTCTTCTTCGATGCTCTGACAATCGTAAACGTGCCAATTCACGTATACGCACACGACGACGCTCTGCTTCATCCATTTAACAAAAATGCCTGCACTCAAATAAAAAACAAATGTTGAATTAAATATTCTAAATCTGTTTACACTTCAGCTTACTTAATGACATTGCCATATGAAGAATATAGAGATCAGGAGGCCGAACTTTCGGTACAAGAATAAGCCTAAAACCCGATTTCAATGGAAGTTTTAAAGTATATACACTGATGGCGCTACGAGATATACATATATCGAAAGTATCCGGTTATTATTAGGCAGTCAGATCCGGCAATTATTCGGATCAGATTCATGCGCCAAACCTAAAAAAAATTATGTAATTTCTTTTATTACAATTATTGCACAAGTATTTGTTTATTCACTATTGAAATTTTTACAAATCATATATATATATATATTTATTATTGTAAAGAAGAATTTTTTTATTTATATTTGGAAACGGATAAAGCCCACATACATAATTACCGGATCTAGCTAACTGAATTCGGTATACCATTCAAAAACCATATTCGTGCCTCATCTGGCAAACGCTAGATCAGGAATGCCGGACCAAATTTCTACTCGGAAATTGGCCTCCGAAAAATTCTCCATCGTGCGGCTAAAATACCAAAAGCGTTTTCAATAGTGCGTTTAGCGTGAGAAAGTCTGTAGTTAAAAATGTTTTCTTTATCATTGAGATGTCTTTTTAAATATGGTTTTATCATATTTTCTGTAAGAGCAAAAACATCATCTGCGACAAAAAAGCATGGTGTTTGCAATTCAGAATCGGGTAATTTTGTAGTTCCCTTCGGCAAATTTAAAGTGTTATCATGGAGTGATGTTGACAGATTAGATTCAGCGAATACTCTGCTATCAGACTCGTTACCATGGCCAAGTTTACATCGTCGAAACGTTGGTACGCGTATTAAGTTTGGTGCGCATCAATGCTTTAGTCGGGTGTGTTTACATCGAATGTACTACTCATTCAGAAATGATTCGTCGAAAAGACATCGTTTCGACGTCGAAAATAAAGATCGAAGAAATTTCGAAATTTCTATTGATTTCGATGAATTTTTTACTCCAATTTCGATTGATTTTCGATGTCGAAGTAGAAACTTGAATCGATCTTCCTAACCGATATTAAAATCTTGTAATTTGATTTTACGCATCTTATTTTGGACTGTGCTCACTAATTAAACTTTGTCTCTTTCCTGGAATAGGTAAAAGACTAAGAAAAAGACTAAAAGAACTTCGACGTTATTTCGAGATCGATTCGATATCGAAATGATCTCTATTTTTGAATCGAGACAAATCAGCCTACTATTTCTCATTCGCAATTCATCTGCTTTAAGCTTTTTCATGGTAACTTTTCTACGCAGTTTTCTCTTCACAAGAAAAAATCTTAGATAGCGGCAGATTATAAAAAAATAAAATTAATAACACTTCACTAATAGGAAGCTACTAAAGTACAGATATAATATTATACATAGTATATTATGACTAAGTATTAATAGATAAAAGAAAAAAAATATATAAAATACAAGAGTTAATATCTCTTATATTATACTTGACTAGAAAATTATATATAATAAAAATAAGGCTAATAAGAGCCACCGCAAGAAGGGCGCGGAAAACGTTCTCAAAAACAAAAAAGTTTTTATATATAGTTTAAAAAAAGTTTATTTAATAGACGTTTCGGTCCCTCTTCGGGCCATCTTCAGTAACTGCACAGATTAAAAAAGAAAAAAAGAAAAACTAAATCTTAATATGTCGCAACGTGCAAACAGGTGTATGTTAAAACATTTTTAACTTACAAAATTGTGGTCGTAATAAAATATAAAAAAATATAAAATAATCTCTGTTTACCAATGTACCGCTAGAATTAGCTATGGACAGTATATCTAGAAGGTGGAATCATATTGAAAATAACTGTAATATCCCGAAGGATTGTTTTTTGTATGCTGTTCAATTTGTTTTAGATTCTACATACTTTTCCTTCAATAATTTAATTTATCGACAAACGTTCGGTACACCCATGGGCTCTCCCTTATCACCGATTATCGCAGACATCACTCTACAAGACCTCGAAAATAAAGTGATCTCGATTTTGCCTGTACATTTACCATTCTATGTTAGATATGTCGACGATATTGCTTTGGCGGCTCCTTCCTCCATGCTCCAAAATGTCTTACATGTTTTCAACTCATTCCATCCGAGACTTCAATTTACAACGGAGAAGGGCGTCGACAATCGGTTGAACTTTTTGGACGTGACTATTATTATTAATAATGAAATATTAGAGTTTGATTGGTACCACAAACCTAGTTTTTCAGGCAGATATCTAAATTTCGTTTCTTGGCATCCTCTCTGTCATAAAAGAGACACAATAATCGGTCTCACAGACAGAGCTTTCTTACTCTCGCATCCTAAGTATCATAAAAAGAATTTGGAGCTGATTATCAACATTCTACTAGACAATAGCTATCCGTTATCATATATTTTTAAAATCATACACGAAAGACTCAAATTCCTCATGTTAAAGAGTAAGACTATAGACATAGATACAGATAATCCTCAAACCACTCCTGTTTCTTCCTTTTTTAATATATCGTATGTACCAAAAATTTCCGAAAAGTTCAACCATGCGATTCGAGATTTAGACATTAAATTATCTTACACCGGTGTTAATAAACTTAGTTGCTTTATTAAAGCACATAAAGACAAGCTACCTACGGAATTACATAAAAATGTTATATATAAAATTTCATGTACGGATTGTGACGCATCATACGTTGGACAGACCAGCAGATTCTTAAAAACTAGGACGAAAGAACATCGTGCTCATATAAACCGAAATACGACACAAAGTTCAGTAATTACCGACCACCGGCTTTTAAACCATGAATTCGACTGGGACAACATGAAAATTTTGGACGAGGAACGAATATTCAGAAAAAGACTAATGTCTGAAATGATTTTTATTAACAGACAAAAAAATAGCTTAAATTTACATAGCGACACTGAACATCTGGACCACTTTTGGATTCCCACTTTAAATAATCTTACCAGAATATAATATTCACATTTATTTCTTGCGGATGTTTTGTTTACTTGCGTGGGTCATTGACCCGGTTAGACCTTTAATTCTTAAACACGTGTATTGCGATTAGTCACGATGTTTCTTTTGACGTGTGCGTATTGACTTGTATGCTCTCTCGTGTTCTTTCCGCGCTCTTTCTCGGTGAGTTTTCTCTCTCACTACATTGCACCGTTACTTTTCAACAACTGTTTTTATTTAATTCTATCTAATCAATGAAGGTGGAGATGAGTTTTTTACTTTTTCTCTCGTTGACGGGTACCAGTGAGGGACTCCCCGATTTAGGATGAGGGATGGATGTGAGAGCTGCATGTAGTTTTTTATCTTCATGTTATATTTTATTACGACCACAATTTTGTAAGTTAAAAATGTTTTAACATACACCTGTTTGCACGTTGCGACATATTAAGATTTAGTTTTTTTTTTCTTTTTTAATCTGTGCAGTTACTGAAGATGGCCCGAAGAGGGACCGAAACGTCTATTAAATAAACTTTTTTTAAACTATATATAAAAACTTTTTTGTTTTTGAGAACGTTTTCCGCGCCCTTCTTGCGGTGGCTCTTATTAGCCTTATTTTTATTATATTGACTCTCTTAGAGCCTGTTGTTCTCGTGTTGTAGAAAATTATAAATATAAAAAATAGTAGTAACCAAAAAAATTTACCGGATTTTCTTCCATTACTGAATATTAATTTGTCAACTGCTTGTTATAGCAATCCAGTTAACCTCCTAATATGCCACACACTAAAACACAAATAATCTAACGCAATCTTGGACAGAATGCCTTTTATCAGTAAATTTCTGTAATTTCACAAGCAAAAAAAAACGCGGCAGTACCTAACCATTCTTTTTACTTTTAAGCAATACGGAAGGCGTAGATGCATAGATCACGCGCAAACTGTACATACCAACTAATCAGATAATTTACTGAATCGACGTCGTTTCGATGTCGTTTCGACACTCAACTTCTCATATCCACATTAATGATGTCGAAACGATGTCGAAACAATGTCGTTTCGATCCCTGAATGAAAAACCTTAAGAATATCATATTATAAATAAAATATATTACCTAAAATATTAAAAACTGCATGAAACTCTCAATAAACTCTCTATACAGGGTGATTCAAAACAACCGTTTGTCCTTAAAATGTGGTATTCCTGGCTTTATTCTAAGACGATTTTTCCTTTACCAAAATTTTACCCGAAGCTTAGTTTTTAAATTATAAGGAGAAATAGCGAATTACGGGACGAGTACGGACGGTAGGCAGGAGCGGCGCGATTCACCGTCCGATGCAGGTGATTACGTGGGCCGCTCGCTGCGATCAGCTGCTTGCTACACGCGATGGGTGTGTGTGTGTGAGAACGTATACGCGGATACACATACATACACGTTCACAAACACACACACACTCTCTCTCTCTCTCTCTCTCTCACTCACTCACTCACTCACTCACTCACTCACTCACTTATTCTTACCTTGTAGAGATTCGATATCTTAATACTGATGAATAATTACTTCACGACCGTAGATAACAATGAGACGTTTCCATGTGACACACCGAGTAATAAGCGAAATTTTTTCTTTCATAAATTGTATCACGTATCGACACTTTATACCGAGTAAAATTAAGTTATTTTTATTTAAAAAACGAGTATTATACGTCATTATACGTTTCATGTTTTCGAAACTTTTACGGATTTACGCACTTGATCGAAAAAATGAGGAATTTACTAACAATTATAACAGTTAATCACAATCAATTACTACCGATTAATTATTAAAATCGTTAAATTACTATCACTTAGTGATAGTAATTAATTAATAAGTGATATTAATTTAACGATTTTAATAATTAATCGGTAGTAATTGATTGTGATTAACCGTTATAGTCGTTAGTAAATTCCTCATTTTATCGATCAAGTGCGCAAATTCGTAAAAGTAAATTCGTAAAAGTGTCAATACGTGATACAATTTTTGAAAGAAAAAAACTCCGCTTATTACTCGGTGTGTCACATGGGAACGTCTCATTGTTATCTACGGTCGTGAAGTAATTATTCATCAGTATTAAGATATCGAATCTCTACAAGGTAAGAATAAATGAGTGAGTGAGTGAGTGAGTGAGTGAGTGAGTGAGTGAGAGAGAGAGAGAGAGAGAGAGAGAGAGAGAGAGAGAGAGAGTGTGTGTGTGTGTGTGTGTGTGTGTGTGTGTGTGTGTGAACGTGATGTGTGTGTATACGCGTATACGTTCTCACACACACACACACCCATCGCGTGTAGCAAGCAGCTGATCGCAGCGAGCGCCCCACGTAATCACCTGCATCGGACGATGAGTCGCGCCGCTCCTGCCTACCATCCGTACTCGTCTCGTAATTTGCTAACTATTTCTCCTTATAATTTAAAAACTAAGCTTCGGATAAAATTTTGGTAAAAGAAAAATCGTTTTAGAATAAAGTCAGGAATACGATTTTTTAAGAACAAACGGTTGTTTTGAATCACCCTGTATATGCATTTTTATGTTGCTCGAAAAATTCCAAATTTTGACGCAAATTTCGAGTCGACAACTTTTTGATATAAATGATGTCGAATCGATGTCATTTCGACGAATCATTTCTGACTGGGTAAGGGAAAGAAATAATACGAATTTAATTCATGTCAATTGCCTCCTAGTGGTGATATTTAGAATTGCAATTTGTTTGAGTTTATTCTTATTTTGTAAGTGAAGTGTATTACTTATTTGAGTAAAAACGAGAAAATATGAATAATAATAGTGTGTCAAAGTGTATGACTAGGTTTTATATGTTTCAAAATTTACAATATACTCGAAGAAGACGCATGATGATTATTAGGGCAACCAAAATATGCTAAAGCATATTTTTTTTTATTTGTCTAATAAAGAAATGAATTAGATATAAATTTGTTTCAGAAAAAACTATGCATTTTAAGCCCTATATGTTACGGCATATTTTTGCATATTTTAGCCATAAGTGCATATGTTTGCTTATTTTATCAGTGAATGCATATTTTTGCATATTTCACATTTTATATAATAATAATTTAATAATATAGGTATAATTTATTATAATAATTATAATGTAAGTGATATTATTTACATATTTTACATTTTTTACATTTCACATCATTTCCTAATTTAGATTCACGATTAGTTTTTCCTGGTGTGGTAATAAACAGGATAATTAAAATAAAAATATGCTGCGACATATCTTTTTGTTTCGACTGATATAGGAATTGACTAGATCGGTAATTCTCAAACGGTGCGCCGCGCACTGGTACGCACCGAGAGGCGGCTATCTTTTTTTTTATATGCTAAGGACAAAAAACTCGTTATCTCTTTCAATTGTTTCGGCGTTCAGCTGCCGATTCCTGTCGTAGAAGGTAGAAGTGCTTGACACGATAAAAACACTACGCGCTACGCTACGTATAGCTGCTTGTTTAAAATTCACATACAAAAGTACTAATTTACTGGTTGTTTTTGTGTTTGTGTACAAACGGAAAAAGTAAGTCTACAAAAAATTCAATTAAAATTATAAATTGTACTAAATTTTCAAATTATTTATAGATCACATGCCAAAAGCAAAGACATCAATTTCAAACAGGTTGTGGCAATATGTACGTGAATTTCCATCGTTCAAGACTGATGGCACGGTTCTTTTCTGCAAAATATGCAATAAACTTGTGTCAGCTGAAAAAATATTTTCAGTAAAATAACACCTGGCAAGTAGAAAACATATTGAGCTTGCTAACAAGAATGAAGCGACAAAAAGTACATAGCTTTTTGGGGAATCTTCCACATCTAAGACAAACGATACCTAATTCGCAAAAGATTTATGTAGTGCTCTTATTTCCGCGGATATACCGTTATATAAAATGCGAAATCAAAACTTTGTCTCCTTCTTGGAAAAGTACACGCAACATAAAGTGCCATCGGAGACTACTCTTCGCACAAATAGCGTAAAAGATCTTTATAAAGCGACTATTGATAACATCAAAAACTCCGTCAAAAATCATTTTTTGTGGATATCAATCGATGAAACTACGAACGCAACTGGCAGATATGTAGCAAATGTCATTATTGGTATTTTGGATTCTGAAGTTGAACGCCAAACGAAAATACTTGTTAAATATTGTAGTTCTGCATAAAGCAAATCACAGCACCATTGCACGGCTTTTCGATGATTCCATCAAAATCCTGGGCGAAAGCTTTGATAAAGACTTGATTTTGCTTTTCATATCAGATGCTGCGCCGTATATGGTGAAAGCAGCCCAGGCAATACAGACATTTTATCCAAAAATAACACATTTGATTTGCGTTGCACATGGTCTTCACCGAGTATGCGAACAAATACGAGGTCTGTATACTAACGTTGATCGCCTTATCTCTAATGTAAAAAAGGTATTTTTAAAGGCTCCCTTGAGAGTAGGAATTTTCAAAGACTTAGAACCTGATCTTGCACTTCCTCCGCAACCGATAATTACACGATGGGGAACATGGCTTAACGCCGTAAATTATTACGCGACCAATTTTGAGAAAATTGTGCGAATTTTTGATGCATTGGACGATGAAGAGGCTGCCTTGATCAAAATTTCAAAGAGCCTACTACGTGACAATACAATAAAATCCGATTTGATTTTTATTGCATCAATTATGGATTTCTTGAGGCGTCCATAAAAAAGCTGGAAACATCTGGTCTACCACTTACTGTGCAGATTGAAGTTGTAACACATGTTATAGAAGCAATTAATGATGTAAATGGCGAGACAGCGAATATTATTAAGACAAAAATTGCAAACGTCATTGCGAAGAATAGTGGGTTTACTGTTTCGAAGGCACTTTCAGCATGCTTGACTGGAAAATCTAATAATACGGAAACGGACAATTACAGCGTTCAAGAAACATTAGCATTCAAATTCGCACCAATAACTAGTGTTGATGTCGAACGAAGCTTTTCAATGTACAAAAATGTTTTGCGCTCAAATAGGCAAAGTTTTTTGTTTAAAAATTTAAGCGAAATGTTTATTATTTACTTTAATCAAAATATAAATTAGAAGAATAAAACTTTTGGCTTAATATTAAATATCTATGTTTTTTAGTTAATTTAATCTTTTTGTTTTTTAAAAATACAATAGGACTAATTAATAAGTATAAAAACAAAAATATATACAATGTAAACAATTTTTCATTTATTCTACTTTGCCATTATAAGTGATTTAAACAATATTTGAAAATTTTTAAAAAAATAAGTAATTTTTTAAGAGCATATTTTTCTGTTTTTAGAGCATTTTTTTCACTTTATGGAGCATATTTAAAGTGCTTAAAACGAGTTCTTTACAGCATATTTTTGATTGCCCTAATGATTATAATAAGAGCAAAGCGGCGAGCTTTATTACGACATCTACTAAGGTTATGTTTGGAGCAAAAATTTAATTTAATTTTTATGTGGAAAGTAATAATAAGTAATCCAATACCTCCTCAACTTATTACGACAGGCATACAATACAGAAGAATATGGATGAAAAAAGAAGTTACGAATTTTGGGAATTAATTGTGTTAAATCATTATACTGATTCGGAATGACTCGAAAGTTTCCGAATGTCAAAAATGAGTTTCTTAAAATTGTGTGATTTACTCGAAGATAAATTACAACCCAAAATGCAACTTTTAAAAGCTAGGGCGCCTATATCTGTAAAAAAACAAGTTGCTATAGCTTTGTATAAAGTTGCTAGTTGTTCTGAATACAGAGTAGTTGAAAATGTATTTGGAGTACATAAATCAACAGTGAAGAAATATCTCTACAGAGTTGTAAAAGCAATTAATAAAGTTATGGCTAAAGTTAGAGGATGCAAAAGATATATGTAATTTTATTATCGTCTTTATTACTTACTAGCGGCCATGACAGTTCTGCTAAAACTAAAAAACAGGGCAGGAATCCGGCACTAACTCTGGCATAACGCTATCTATGTCTACGATGGACTCGAGTATATTACTTGCGCAGTTTATATGAACTATCAATCACAATAATTCTCCCACTCTAAAATAAACATAGCAAAAAAGAAAAAAAAACACAAATAATTGAACGAATTTATTTAACCCAAAACGTAATCGTGTAAATGTGATGGCAATCGATGCGATCGTTGTGACCGCTTAATATTATTTGGTGGAGGATCCGGTATGATTCTTGTTTGATCTTCAGGTGTATTTACAGGTGTATCTTCAGGTGGTGTATTCTCTGGAACAGTCCTCGAAAATTCCATGTAATGACCCAAATCGTTAGACACGTTTTTTTCTGGATTTACCTCTTCTTCTTCTCCTTTGGTGTCAGATAAAAATCTAACTGCTTTCTTCTTAACTTCGGTACTGCGTAGCTGATCAATATGTCTTTTGAAAATATACCCATCGTCAAGCTTGATGAGGTAAAGGAGTTGGTCAAACTTTTTAGTAACTGTATCAAACTTCCATGCAGGTTTTAAGTTTGTGTAGTATCGTGCCTGTATTCTCTCTCCCACCGATAAACTGCGAGTACCAGGAATTTTCTGATAATGACATTCTTGAGTGGTTTGAGGGTATCTAATTTAATACGAATGGTCCGGTGGAGATAAAGTTCCGCTAGAGACTTCCGCATGCGAGTGGCGTGCTGTATTTAAATAGAATTTCCCAGACTTTTTGACTTACAATTAGTGTAAAAGGTTCGCATTGATTTAAGGCGCTGTTTTAGTGTCTGGATGTTCCTTTCGGCGAGTTCATTTGTGGCAGAATGTCCTGGAGCTATCAACTTCTGGAAGATACGCTTTCTTGACAAAATTGTTTGAATGTTTCACTGACAAATATTGTTGCGTTATCAGAACCTTAGGAATCCATGGGTTGAGAAGATATTCTTTAATAGTTCGATCGTCTTTTCTGATGTTGATGCATCTTTGACGATTCGAATTTCGGCCCATCTGGAACGAGCATCCATTATAATTAAAAAAATAATGTTTTTCGAATGGACCTGCGTTATCTATATGAATGCGATCCCAATTAGATGTCGGTTTTTCCCACTGGTGTACCAGAGCTTTAGCGGGGCTGGTTTTTATTTCTGCACAATTTTGACAGGATTTCACTATCCGTTCGATATCTCGATCAATTCCTTTCCAAATACAGTAGCAACATGCAAGTTGTTTCATTTTTGTAATACCAACATGTTTTGTGTAATTCTTCGAGAACTGTTGACTGTAGCGTTTTAGGGATGACTACCCGTTGACCCTTAAACAGCATTCCCGCTTTAAGTGTATATTCGCAAGTATCAGT
Organism: Lasius fuliginosus; assembly: GCA_949152495.1. NCBI lineage: Eukaryota > Metazoa > Arthropoda > Insecta > Hymenoptera > Formicidae > Lasius > Lasius fuliginosus. Next base: position 10,776,588 of record OX424455.1, on the reverse strand, counting down.
AGATTCATCATTAAGTAGGTTCTTTTTGATTTTTAAGAGGACTTCATCTTTGTCGGTTTCTTGAGCAATACTTTTAGCAATAAGTTTTTCAGACGAAATTTCAAAAATAGTTGAATAACAGAGTTGATAAACTTCTTCATTGATGGTAATATCAGTCGAATAGTACTGTTGATCTTTTGGAGCTCTGGATAAGCAATCTACGTTGACATTTTCAGATCCTTTTTTATATTCAACTTCGTAATCAAATCCTGATAGAAATTATGCATAACGAAGTAATCGAGCTGATGTCATCACTGGTAATTTGTTATTCTGATGGAAGATTCTAGTGAGGGGTCGATTATCAGTCACCAACTTGAATTTTCGGGCAAACACGTACATAAAGAAATGGTTGACTGCAAACACGATTGCAAGAGCTTCGTGGTCAAGTTGGCTATAATTCCTTTCTGTGGTGTTAATGACTTGTTAGACGCAAATGAAATCGGCTTCTCAACGCCATTGATAATAATATGTGACAAAACTCCTGCAATGCCTGTAGGGCTAGCGTCACATGTTACAACTAAGGGGAGCTCTGGCTTATACGGCGTTAATATTCGATCATTTAAAATTTCATTCTTAAGTTTCAGCCATGCATTTTCCCAAAGATTAGTCCATTTAAATTTTGAATCTTTTAGAAGTAATTTCCTTAGCGGGTATGTAATTGTTGATACATTCGGGATAAATCTTGAATAATACGTAATCATACCTAGGAAGCAGCGTACTTCTCCAATATTGGATGGTTTTGGCATGCTGATGATGGCTTCGAGACTTTTTTCGGAGACTTTGAAATTTTATTGAATCCGGTAATATGTCCAAGGTATTCAACTTCTTGTTGAAAAAATAAACATTTGTGTCGATTAAGATGTAAATCATATTTTCTTAGCCGTTGTAGACAAGCATATAAATTTTGTTGACATTCTTCCTTAGTGGCTCCGTGGATAATGATGTCATCGAAATATGTCCTAGTCTTTTTGAGGCCGGCCAGAATTTGTTCCATGATTTGGTTGAATTCTGAAGGAGCCGTTTTGATGCCAAATGAAAGCTTGTTCATCCTATATGTGCCTCGATGAGTCGAAATAGTCTGGATTTTACTATTTTCTTTGTCGACCTGTATATGTAGATGGGCCTTGAATAAGTCGAGACGACAGAAATAACATGAATCTCGGAGGCTGTTTTATATTTCATCGATTCGTTGAATTGGATGATTAGCAGAAATTAGTCTCTGGTTAACCCATTTTATAATCTACGCACAAACGAACGCCACCATCAGCCTTGGAAATGACTACTAGAGGCGATCCCCAATCACCTTTGATATAATGCTAGCTGCTTCGAGATTGTCGTTCTTTTTCGACTTTTTCTCATAATGCAGAGTACTTCTCTTTCCTTGTGGAAAACAGGTTTTCCGTTTTTCCGTAATTGAAGCTAAATCATAAACTCTGGTACACAGCCTTTTCCTCAAAAATTTCAGGAAATTGATTAATAATGTTTTCAATATTGTTGATTGTTTGAATCTGAGGCTTATTGACTAATTCCCTTATTTACTAATTCCCTCTTCTTTATCGATTTCTGGAGATTGATATTTAGATGGCGAATCCATGTTCGTCCTAGAAGTGATGTCAGATTATCTGGAACAATGTACATTTTCTCACGTGATATTTTACCCTTATATCGAACTTCGACTTCAATTTCTCCATCTGGAAGGAATACGTTCTGCGTATATGAACGGAAGGCAATAATTGATTTATATGTGAGGTTTAATCTAAAAAAGACATCACAGATGTAAAAAAAAAGCGCTAAGTATATCTTTCTTTAGCCAAAATAGTTCTTTACAAAAATTAATCGCCATCAAAGATATTATCTTTTCAAAAATTATATAAATTATATATTTTTACCTTAACAAAAATTAATCGCCATCAGAAATATTTCTTTTCAAAATTTATATTTATAAATTATATTTTATCTTTATTAATAAACGGGAAAAAACTTAAAATATTAGCATCAAAAAGAAGTGAAATCAAAAAATCACGCGAAGTAAATTTAGAAAAATATAATGTATAATATTGAGATGAATTATTTTTTTTCTATAATTAGAGTAAATCTATTTAATGTAATATGCAAAAAAAATTAAAACTGCGAAATTTTGCATTCTTTTATCTATCTAATATTGCATTCTATTCTATTTGCAGAAGCAAATGAAATGCAATAAAATATATATATAGTATAGTAGGGGGTGTAAATATATGTGCAATAAAATATATATAGTATAGTAGAGGGTGTAAATATATATATATAATAAACTTTATATATATCTCTAAATAATTATTCCTATTTATTTAATCCAAATATACTCAAACGTATATTCAAGAAAAGATAATACGACAAAAAATGTAAAAATTTAAAAATTAAAGTTTAATACAAAAAATTTTGAAGTTAAAAAAACAGTTAAAAAATTAAAGTGAAAAAATTAAAGGAAACATATTTTATGCAAAAATTTATAATTAAAAGGATAAAAGCTAAAAATTAAAGTTAAAAAAATAAAGGTAAAAAAATTACATTTGCAAAAAACTTAGCGCCGTTTTTCCAATTATATATTTTCAATACATTTATACAGAATGTTTCAAAATTGCGCGGAACTCTAGGGACGTGTTCTCGGCCAAAATAAACAAAATAGTTCATATAAACATAGGTCTCAAACTTATTTATTATCAAGATATTAAAAAGTAAAAATAACCATTCAAAGTAATTTTTCAAGTAATTCATTCAAGTAATTCTTCAAAGTTTGCAGTTCGTTGAAATCTTTGTCGATCAGTTGTCATAAAAACCACAAATAGCCATATCACACTATTAGAAATATATCTTTACTCTTTAATATCTCTGTAATAAATAAGTTTGAGATATATGTTTATATGAACTTTTGTGTTTATTTTGACCTAGAGAATGCGTCCCTAGAATAGTGTACAATTTTGAAACACCATTACAAATATACAATAAATTTTATTTACATTTCCAAATATTTAATCATATCTATTTAATTCAAATAAACTCAAACGTATATTTAAGAAAAAATAGTACAAGGCACAAAAAATTAAATTTAAAAAATTAAAAAATTTTAAGTTGAAAGAAATTAAAAAATTAAAGTTAAAAAATTAAAGTAAAAAAATTTAATGCATTAAATTTTTAATGCAAATTTAAAGTTAAAAAATTACAGTTAAAAAATTTTATGCAAAAATATTTATAGTTAAAAAAATAAAAGCTAAAATTGAAGTTAAAAAAATAAAGGTAAAAAAATTTCATTTGCAAAAAAACTTGGAAAAACAGCGCTAAATTTTTTGCAAATGTAATTTTTTTACCTTTATTTTTTTAACTTTAATTTTTAGCTTTTATCCTTTTAACTATAAATTTTTGCATAAAATATGTTTCCTTTAATTTTTTCACTTTAATTTTTTAACTGTTTTTTTAACTTCAAATTTTTTTGTATTAAACTTTAATTTTTAAATTTTTTACATTTTTTGTCGTATTATCTTTTCTTGAATATACGTTTGAGTATATTTGGATTAAATAAATACGAATAATTATTTAGAAATATAAATAAAGTTTATTATATATATATATTTACACCCCCTACTATACTATATATATTTTATTGCACATATATTTACACCCCCTACTATACTATATATATATTTTATTGCATTTCATTTGCTTCTGCAAATAGAATAGAATGCAATATTAGATAGATAAAAGAATGCAAAATTTCGCAGTTTTAATTTTTTTTGCATATTACATTAAATAGATTTACTCTAATTATAGAAAAAAAATAATTCATCTCAATATTATACATTATATTTTTCTAAATTTACTTCGCGTGATTTTTTGATTTCACTTCTTTTTGATGCTAATATTTTAAGTTTTTTCCCGTTTATTAATAAAGATAAAATATAATTTATAAATATAAATTTTGAACAGAAATATTTCTGATGGCGATTAATTTTTGTTAAGGTTAAAATATATAATTTATATAATTTTTGAAAAGATAATATCTTTGATGGCGATTAATTTTTGTAAAGAACTATTTTGGCTAAAGAAAGATATACTTAGCGCTTTTTTTTTTATATCTGTGATGTCTTTTTTAGACGGATTTCACATATTTTTGCAAAGTATAGTAAGACATTAAAAAATATATACGTGCGTGCGTGCGTGTGTGCAACTATCACCATGTCTTTCAATAATTGCGATAACATTTTCGTTCTCACTGTTTGTCTTTGTTTTTCGGTATGTTTTGCATATTTGTCAATATTTATATTATATCTTATTAAGAATATAATTATTCTCTCTCGCTTTCTCTCTCTCCCTCTCTCTTCCTCCCCCCAGCTCTCACTCCCACTCACTCACTCTCTCTCTCTCTCACACACACTGTCTCTCTCTCTCTCTCCCCCCCTCTCTGTACGCACGCACACATTCACGCACAGGTACGTACGCACGCACATATGCACACACAGCAAAATGCAAATGCAAATGCGCGCGCACGCATAAGAGCGCGCATTCGCGCGAAAGAATGGATGCGGAATGGATGCAAAGTAAATGCTGAATTGGTGCAGAATAGTTGCGTAATGGATGCTAAATGGATGCGGAATGAATGCGGAAAGACGCGGAATAGGTTTCGAATAGGTGCGGAATAGGCGCTTAATATGTGTGATAAGAGAGAGAGAGAAAGTGGGAGAGAGAAAGCGGAAGAGAGAGAGAGAGAGAAAGTGGGAGAAAGAGAAAGAGAAAGCAAAAGAGAGAGAAAAAGCAGGAAAAAGGGAGGGAGAAAGCGGGAGAGAGAGAGAGAGAGAGAGAGAGAGCGGAGGAGTGAGAGAATTGGTGCGGAATAGATGCGGAACGGATTTGGAATGGATGCGGAATGGATGCAGAATAAATGCTAAATTGGTGCAGAATAGATGCGTAATGGATGCGGAATGGATGCGGACTGTATGCGGATTAGGTTTGGTATAGGTGCGGAACGGATGTAGAATGGTTGTGGAATGGATGCGGAATAGATGCGGAATATATGCGGAAAGTTTCGGAATGGATGCGGAATAGATGCGTAATGGTTGCAAAATAGATGCGGAAAGATGCGGAATGGATGCGGAATTGGTTCGTAATAGATGCGAAATGTATGCGGATTAGGTGCGTAATAGGTGCAGAACGGATGCGGAATAAATGCGGAAATATGCGGAATAGATGCGGAATTAAAGCGGTTTAGATGCGGAATTGGTGCGGAGTAGATGCGGAATGAGTGCGGAAAGATGCGGAATTGATGCGGAATTGATGCGGAATGGATGCGGAGTGGATGCGTATAGATGCGGAATTGATGCGGAATAGATGCGGATTGGATGCGGAATGAATGCCGATAGATGCGCAATAAATACGGAATAGATGCGGAATGGATGCGGAATTGGTTCGGAATTGATGCGGAATTTATGCGGATTAGGTGCAGAATAGGTGCAGATCGAATGCGGAATGGATGCAGAATAAATGCGGAATGAATGCGAAAAGATTTGGAATAGATGTGGAATTGATGCGGAATGGATGCGGAATGAATGCCGAAAGATGCGCAATGAATGCGGAATAGATGCGGAATGGATGCGGAATGGATGCGGAATTGTTTCGGAATAGATGCGGAATGTATGCTGATTAGGTGCGGATTAGGTGCAGAATAGATGCGGAATGGATGCGAAATGGATGCAGAATAAATGCGGAATGAATGCTAAAAGATGCGGAATAGATGCGGAATTAAAGCGGAATAGATGCGGAAATGGTGCGGAAGAGATGTGTAATGGATGCGGAATGAGTGCGTAATGAGTGCGGAATGATGCGGAATAGATGCGGAATAGTTGCGGAATATATGCGGAATGGATGCGGAATAGATGCGGAATAGATGTGAAGTGGATGCGGAATAGATGCGGAGTGGATGCGGAATGTGTACAGAGAGAGAGAGAGAGAGAGAGAGAGAGAGAGAGAGAGAGAGAGAAAGAGAGAGAGAGAGAGAGAGGAAAAGCGGGAGAGAGAAAGAAAGCGGAAAATAAAGAAAGAGTGGGGTTCGATTGACCACGTTGCTTTTGACCACAGAACCCTCTGATAGGTAGACCTAGTAAAAAACCCTATACAGCAGTCAATATAATTGGCTGTGGTCAAAAGCAACGTGGTCAAACGGGACGCTCCCTAAAGAAAGCGGGAGAGAGAGAAAGCGGGAAAAAGAAAGAAAGCGAGAGAGAGAGAGAGAAAGCGGAAGAGGGAGAAAAAGCAGGAGGGAGAGAGAGAAAAAGCGGAAGAGAGAAAAGAGCGGGAGGGAAAGAGAGAGAAGGTGAGAGAAGGAGAGAAAGCGAAAGAAAGAGAGAGAAAGCGGTAGAGAAGAAGAGAAAGCGGGAGAGAGTAAGAGAAAGCGGAGAGAGAGAGAGAAAGCCGGAGAGAGAGGAAAAGCAGAAGGAAGACAGAGAGAAAGCGAGAAAATGAGAAAAGCGGAAGGGAGAGAAAGAAAAAAGCGTGAGAGAGAGATGGATAGATTGAGAGAGAGAGAGAGAGAGAGAGAGAGAGCGAGAGAGAGTAAGTGAGCGAAAGATAGAAAAAGAGAGAGAGAGAGAGAGACCGGGTGAGAAAGAGGAAGCGGAACGTGCGCACGCAACCTAGAAAAAAACCATGGGGTCTTGCGACAGTGGGGCCATCTAGCGGTGTATCAGTGAACCTGGACAAATATGGCGGCTTGCGACAGTGGCGCCATCTAGCGGTGTATCTGTGAACCTGGACAAGTCTGACGACGTATCTGAATGACACATTTTCGGCAGAAAAATGCATGATGTATATTAAGATCTTTACATCCAATGTATCTACCAGTGTCATTATGGTATCATTACATTCGGAAAAATCCATGTTTTCGATTGATGTGTTTATTTTCTCGAAAAGATGTTTCGATGTACGAGATATTTCAATTCATTTTTAATTATTTTCGTGAAAACGTCCTCGTTCCTGTAAATGATACGCAGTAGCGTCTGGTAGTAAAATATTGAAAAGAAACGAAAGATATACTTAGCGAGACGCTACCGCGTCTCTTGATATTTAAATTAAGCTTTTCAAATTCTTTTCGTAGAAGTAACGTAAATCCTGCTCCGAAGTCGACTTCAACAATTTGGGGACGTCCTCCAATAGCAACTGTGACAAAGTATTTCTTGGAATTACTGGGTTCTATACGTTGATTTTCGAATATGTCGACAATGTGGTTGATTCCATAAATTGATATTTCATTAGTGGATTCTGTATTATTTGCATTGTTTGTATTAAGAAGTGAACATATACATATTTTGGGAAGATGACCACGTCTTATCACATGCAGTACATTTTAGAGTTGATTTATTTATTCGATAATTTCTTGCAATGTGATTATTGTTTCCACATCGTAGACATAGTCCTTCAATGTCAAGTTGTCTGTAATTAATTTTTGATTTAGATCTGCCCGATAATTTTTTTGCCTATAAGGACTTTTTGAATTGTTTCTTTGATTCGATGTCACGTCTCGATTTTCGTTGCTTTACTACTTTATTAACATCTTCAGGGCATAAATAAATTTGGAGTCGGTTGATTCTTTGAAAATTCACGACTGTCGATTTTTGAAGCTTTTAAAGCAAGAGCTTTTTCTACAATACCTTTGAACGTAGAGATATCAGATTGAAGCAACTGCTCACGGATGAAATTATTCCTTATACCTCTAATAAATTGAGCACGTAAAAAAATTCTGTAATCGAGACTCTACATTCACATGGTGAGACAAAGTCGCAGTCACCGATGTCCTGACGCAGACGCGCTATATATTCAGCCAAGGATTGATTTTCATTTTGGTAAATCGAGAGAAATCGATGCTGTGCAACCAAGATATTTTTCTTGGGACATAAATGCTTTTAATTTAAATTAATTTAACTGTCATTTATGTGCAAATTGGACATTAGTCAATCAATTATCAATTAATCAATAAACTGGACATTAGTCAATCAATTATCAATTAGTCAATAAACTGTCCAATTTGCACATAAATGACACAGTTAAATTAATTTCTCTTGATGTCATTTCACTTTTTACAAATATACCCATAGAAACTGCTATCGACAGTGTAGCGGTGAGATGGAATTTCATTTCAGAGAGCTGTAACATCCCTAAAGCAGAGTTTCTCTTAGCCGTTAGATTCGTATTAAATTCGACTTTCTTTACTTTCAACGGAATTATTTATCAACAAACTTTTGGTACCCCGATGGACTCCCCTCTATCCCCTATAATTGCCGATATAGTCTTGCAAGATTTAGAAAAAAGGGCCCTCACAACTTTGACATTCACTCCGCCTTTTTATTTTAGATACGTTGATGATATAGCACTTGCAGTCCCTCCCGATATGATCGATCACACATTAAGCATTTTTAATTCATTCCACCCTAAACTACAATTCACTTTAGAAATAGGTGAGAATAACAGTTTAAATTTTCTAGACATTACTATACATATAAACAACAATCAGATTATTTGGAACTGGTTTCACAAAGCAACATTCTCTGGAAGATACCTCAATTTCCATTCCCAACACTCACTTTGCCAAAAAAGAGGTACGGTCATTGGACTTATAGATAGAGCATTTTTATTATCACACCCTGTTTTTCACTCAAAAAATATCGATTTTATCATTAAAATATTACTAGACAATTCTTACCCTGTAAACTTTATTTTTCAAATTATCCTTCAACGGCTAAAAATTTTATTTAACAAATCCACATCTAACGACTACATCAGGGACAATAATAGTGGCAAAAGAACATCTTTTTTCACTTTACCATACATCCCATCCGTATCGGAAAAATTCATCAACGTTACCAAAGATCTTAACGTTAAAATGGCTTACTTCAGTCTTAACAAATTAAACAAACATATTAAAGTTCACAAAGACATCATACCAAACTCCCAACTTAATAATATTGTTTACAAGATTAACTGCCGTAATTGTGACGCATCTTACGTAGGACAGACTCGCAGACGCTTATGCACAAGAATGTCGGAGCATCGTAATCACATTAGTAGAAACACAACAAATCAATCTGTTATAACGGACCATAGATTAAATTTTGACTATGAATTTAAATGGGACGATATTGAAATTCTTGATAGAGAGCCCTTTTTAAAAAAACGTTTATTATCGGAAATGATGTACATTAAAAGACAAAATAATAGTCTTAATTTACAAACAGACACCGATTGCCTTCCTGACATTTACACGACCGTTTTAGAAAAGTTACCAAAACTATAGGAGTCGGTCACAAACATAAGCACGTCGCTGTATTATTGGATTAGATTTATCTGTGCTGTTTTAGTGATTTGTCAGTCGGTCTCAGTCCTTCGTCGGATAATGTTCCCCCCTCTTGGGGGAACACTCTCAATAAGTTAAAGAAAAATCTTGTTTTACGCAAAGACGACTTAATTTCTTCCAACATCGACCTCAAGGTATTTTTATCAATCTTTATTAATTTCCGAACGGCGTGTGGTTTTTGTATTGTGACTGCCTCTCACTCCTACCTCAATTCCAGGAAGCATGAATTATCATCAATTTATTCTTCCCGCAAAATACTTCTTGCCACCCGAGGAAGGAGCTGCGAATGGTGATGTCAGAATAATTTTACTGAATATCGAGACAGTATGCGTATTGCCGTCTTCGCGATTGTATATAAAAATTTTTTATTTTGACTTCTTTGTAATTTAAACGACTAAAATATGTGTTCCTGCAGTTTTAATATTGACCTCATAATAATTTAAAATTCTCACACACACTCTGTCCATTAATTTTAAGTTAATTTTTCGCTGAAGAAGGTCCAAAAAAAGGGACCGAAACGTTCGTTATTGTATGACATTGTCTTATTCAATCTAAAATAAAGTATGCGCTTCGTAATCTGCGCTGGCTCTTAATAGCTACTTATATTTTGACTCATTATTAATTATCTTCAGAGCCTGTACTATCATCACTTCTTCTTTATGTTAAGAATGGTTACGTCTTGGCGATAATTCTATCCACTGTCAACGCGTTGTCGAAATTTTCTGTAAGGTTTTTTAAGAGACAGGAGGAATATGATTTTTAGTACAAGAAAAAATTATTTCTATTATTACGATGCGTTAGAATATTGCATGCTAGCGGCGTGCGCGAAGGCATAGCGCCGCCGCGTCGACGGAGCAGCGGAACGCTCATGCACATTACCAGGCGCGCGGCTCACTGACGTGCGCCCGGCTAAAGGTCGGCGCTGATCGGCATGACTTCACTCAAAAATTACTCCTTTATTAAGTGTTATAGAAAAAATTGGTTCAGGACTTTTCAACTCATTTTTTGATAAAGAATAACGCTATGTACTTAGTGGGCAGTCTTTAGTGACACCCTGTATGTATATATGTTGTGACCGTAGTTTTTAATATACTATAGGATAGTCTTCCGATGGGTCGTTGATGCTGATCTACGGCACACCTTCGGCGCGATATGCGAGAAGACCGACCGATAAACAAAACGATTAAAAAGCGGTACGGAAAGTTGGGCGCCAGGCGCGAGGATCCGCGCCACACAAAACTAGAATTACGAATACCGGGTCGGCTCAATAACCGCGACGGCGGAATACACGGCTATTCAGATAACGATATTGGTAGAGGGGATGGTCCGTACGGACGGGACGGGAGAGAATCGAGATAAGCAATGTTAAATCGGCACACACAAATGAAATAGAAAAATATAATATATTAAGTAGAAAATGAAAAAGAACAATATAAATCTAGTAAATATAAAATATAATTAGCAAGAGTCTGGCCATATATTTGTTGGCCGCGGCGCTTATCATGATCAAGCGCAAGAAGAATATCTTTCACGCGCGAGCTGAAAATCGATTCTTCGGCGGATTTAATATTCTCGTTACACAAGGCTTATGCGGGCCTCGGCAACGATGGAAATATCTCCGTATGCTGACAATCGACTTACGCTCACTCACGGAATGCCGAATATGACAATATCCAAAAGGGAAGAAAAACAGGCACAGCCAGCCACGTCGCGGTAATAATAATAGCGCGTGGAATCAATTTCGATAACGCGATATGAATCGTAATTTCTGTCGTAATTACACAATTATATAGCTGACACAAGGCAGCGAACAACTCTATAGTATCGAAACGCGACAATTATTAAAGTAGAATCAGTACGACGGAATTAAAGAACGACGAAATAAATTTAGACAATAAACACGCGACATGCGAAATACGAGACAAACGTATTAGACGATAGTTACGCAGTATACAACGTGGTTACGATGTACGAGCTCGTTCGACAAAGAATTCGCAATATACAAAGAAAAGGTAACGAGATATGTAACAAGACGCAAAATAGTGACTGTCGGCGGCAAAATTAGCTCGGGAGAGAGAGTATTTACGCGGATCCGTCGGCTCAGATGAGTCGTTTCACCGATCGACTGCTTTAATTTCTCAAATGCAGCAAAAATAGGAAAAATATAAAAGAAAACCTTAACTTACGGCAGCGATGAATATGTGGCGCGACTCATCTAAACTTTTCTCGCAATTGGTGGCTTCACAATAGGACGACGTCCGTCTCACCAGTAAATGAATTCTCGAAGCTTCCTCGAATTTGCAGCGATAAATGGGCCTCCGCTCTGTACGCTGGTCCGCCGGACAGTGACAAACGGAAGGCCCGCATATGATGCAAGTAGACTTTGTGTGTTTGTAACTAGGACGAGTTTACGCATAGCAACGCGCAGGCCTTAATTTCCGCCATTTTACAACAATATAGGCGCGCATACACATACAATAATACACATACACGTACATTTTATTGCTTATTTTATTTATAAATCTATTTTAATTTTTATGTTAATTCGCCTAGCTCATCTTTATTTTAGTCAATTATTTAATAATGTAAGTAGTGTGTGTCTTTTGACTTTTTTCTTTTTTTTAATTCTACGCCACCTCTGCAAATGTATTTGATTTTTATTGAATTATTTCTTTTGAATATTATTGGCCAAGGCCTGCTAACAAATAACGTATTCTTTTATCTATAATTTTTAATCTCATTCCTAAATAGAACATTCCTATATGAATTTCAGAAATTTTTCTGACTTTGATTGCAAAAAAACAACGTTATTAGATAAAATATAAAAGCAATAGAAATAAAAGAATCATAAAATTACAAATAATATTTATTACATGTGAAACTGAGTTTTATTGGCGTATTATGAGTATTTTGTTATGCCTCGCGGTGCGAGTGCATGGAAATTCGGGATCGTTGCCGAATGAGGAGCTGGGGCCCCGATCGTCAGGGTCTCGGAATTTAATAATTCACTTCACGTTTCAATAATTTCACCTTTTATTCAATAAACAGTTTCACTCTTATTCGCTAGCGCGTATTTATTTGAATATACCCTTCTGCGCTAGGTTAAGTTATATCGTTCGCGATTTGCTGCGCGTTAAACTTATGTTTATTCTATCACTTGCGACTTTGGCGGGGTAAGCGATTCCCGTATTAGCAACTGTTTAATTGATTGGCTATTGATCAGAATTGATTCATGACTGCCCAGCGCGCGTCTGCGGCGGGCCTTTTATTCCCTCGTTATTTCCGGGATTTTCGGGGACGCGACCAAAGTCCAAGCGAAGCAGGTTTAAAGTTAAACCTCTTCGCTTGCACTTTCGCAAGTTTTTCGGGCGATCGCGCGTGAGTTGCTGTGCGAGCATTCCACGCGGTCAACGCCCTTTGATTTCGACATCTTTTATATTAGAATGTGGTTATAGCTTCCGGGCTATAACAATTGAAATAAAATAATATTGACTGAGTTTTATTGGCGTAGTATGAGTATTGAAATAAAATAATATTTATTTTATTTGAATTATCGCCGACAAATGGACGAATAAAAGGCCAAGCTCTGATTGGCTGTATTGCAAAATATACGCAAGAGTACACCATGTCTACTTACATCATAGGCCCGCAGAAGACACGTCAGTACATTAATTAATTTGAGATTAGGCCACCTGTGGCGCTTCCGGGTCACAGGGCCGTCGCGCGGCCTTGGCGATCCTCGCGGCCTTCGTGATTGTGTTATTAGGCCCTTCTTTGGCCAGTCTTGAGAATTTTTTTCTAGAACGAGGGGAATGGTTCTGGTGGCAGTTTGCAAGCTCGTCCGACGTTTCGCTCCTTGACCTTCCGAATGCACAAAAATGTATAGGTAACTTTGATACGCCGTAACTCCGCGAAAAAAATCGTACGGTCTTCAATTTGTTTTTAATTTGCAAGGAAAAGTCCATATTTTATGATAGTTATAATGATATTTGTGAAAAAACTTATTCCATCCCGTAGAGTTCGTCAAACTATGCAATTTTTTGGAGAAGAAACACGTTCTTACTTTTAAAAAGATGGAGAGAGGGGGAGAGGATAAAATCAAACTCGAACAAAAGTTCCTTAAAGTAGAGACTTTACCCTTTAAAATAAAAAAAGTTTTTTTCAAATACGACAATTTTTCGCGGAGATGTGCTTATTTGAATTTATGCGAAATTTTGATATTAAGTGTGGCGATAATTTTTTGACCAGAGTACTTTACCAGTATACTTATATATACTTTGGTGTCAGCACGTAGTTGTAATATTGCTTGTCACTACGCTTCAACAAAGGAGGAGGGTCAATAAGGCCTGTTTTCGGCCCCCTCCAAAATTGGACCAAAATGGGTGAAATCACTTCCTTAGACCCTTGGAAGTAATATTTAGTCGATTCCAACCAAAACGGAAGTATTTGGAGCTCTACCGACATATACAGGGTGTCCGGAGTCAACCGCATCACCCGTCGTGTGCAGGTAGAGGCAGTTAAACTGAGTAGGAAAGTCTTGTACCGTTTTGCGATTTTCGCAATAATTAATAAGAAATTAAATAAAAAAGAGCGGCCAATCCGTGCGAGTAAAAGCACGCGGCGAGAAGAGACCTCCTACTGTTTACGTGATTCTTGTCGCGCGGCGAAAATAAAAGCCTAATGTTTACGCGGTTGCTACGCACGCGACAAAGCGGGGAGGAGCACTCTACAAAGGACAATGGATAAATACGAGCAATGCATAACGTTGGACCCCCGCGTGGGCTGTCTCTTCTCGCCGCGCGCTTGAACTCGCGCGTATTGACCGATCTTGTTTAATTTATTTCTCATTAATTATTGCGAAGATCGCAAAACGGTAGAGGACTTTCTTACTCGGTTTAACTTGCTCTATCAGCACACGACGGGTGATGCGATTGACTCCGGACACCCTGTATATGTGTATATAGATATATGTATAACTGAATATACTCAATATAAAAGATGAAAAGACTTCAGAGTCTGATTCAAAGTACATAAATACATATATGGACACACTACGGTGCTGCTACCTCTCCCTCACTTCCTAACAATGGAACCCGCTTGATTGTATGGTTCCCGCAGGAACCCACGTGGTCCTAAGATTTCCTTCAGAAAGCAACATTGCTCCAGGAATCAATAAGAAACCGACGTCGTTGCAGGTGAAGCACTAAGGAACCCACATGGTTCCAGAGATCACCCAGGAACCCACATGTTTCTAATAACTACGAAAAAACCAATACGGTTGCGATTTGCTCGAGGCAAGGGGATTCACGTAAATCCAGCACCCCACTCTACGTGGCTTCTTAAGGGAAAATTACGTTTACGATTTTACTGTTCTCATGTGGAGAATCAACAAGAACAAATAATATGATTTCAATCTCGGAGCTCCTTAAGAAACCTTTCTAAAAATCTATCATCTTTATATCTATACGCCATTGTGGTTCCATCCGTTTTGTCATGGAAAGTACATGTATCTTCTTCAAAAATCCTAAACAAATCGTCATTCATACTAAAGGCTCCCCCTATGATGCATTTTCACTAGTTTCGTCGATTTTACTACCTACCTACTACATACCTACGAGCTTATACATGTCAGGGGGCGGAAGAGAAGAGGGAGTAGCACCGTAGTGTGTCCATATATGTATTTATGTCCTTTGAATCAGACTCTGAAGTCTTTTCATCCTTCATATTGAGTATATTCAGTTATACAGGGACTTCCGTTTCCGGTGGGATAGAACTAAGGTGACAGAAAGTGTGTGCGAGTTAAGGGAGCAAGAGAGAAAGTTTCTAAGGAGTGAGAGAGTGAGTGGAGAGGGTGAGTGGAAGAGAGGGGAAAGAAGTGTACGGGGGAGCAGAGGTAGCGGTGGATGGCATAGGAAGGTAGAGGAGAGAAAAGACAGGCACGTGGCGGCAGAAAGGCGAGAGCAAGGAGTAGAAAATACATAGAGAGGCAGCGAACAGGTAGGATCGGAGAGAGAGCTGGGAGCATAAAGTAGGTAGAGGGGCGGCGCGAAGGAAGAAGGGAAGCAGGGACCAGAGAGTAGGTAGAGGGGAGACTCAAAGGAAGAAGTGAAGTAGGGACTATAGAACAGATAGAAGGGAAACTAGATAAGTCAAGAGAGATATGTAGAAAACGGCGAGAGCAGATAGAGAGGATGGAAGAGGTAAAAAACGAAGGGACAAAGATAAAGATAAAGTTAGGAGAAGAAGGAAAAAAGGAAGCGGAAAGAAGGGGGAGCACCGGGAATATTGAGGAAATTTGAAAAAGGAAAAGAGAAAAGATGGAGGAGGGCGAAGGGGAAAAATGGGTAGAGGAGGGTTGGGCGTTCAAGGAAGGGAAAAGGGTGATGAGGTCGCCGCAAAAAGGAGTAGTTGAGGGAGAAGGAGGAGAAGGTGGATGGTGGAAAGAGATAAAGGAGGATTGGAGGAAAGAATTGAAGGATGGGATAAGAGAAGTGAAAGAGATGTTGAGGGAGGAGTTGAGAAGGCATATGAAGAAAATGAGAGAAGAGATGGAGATAATGGTAGAGAGGAAGTTTGGGGAACAGGAAGAGAAGTGGAGACAGGAGAAAGAAGAAATGAGGAAAAGAATAGAGGAATTGGAGGAAGGGATGAAAGATGTAACGACGAAGGGGGAAGGGAAGGGGGAGGAGGAAAAAGGGAAAGGGATGGAAGAAAGAATAAAAAGGATAGAAATGAGGAAAGGAAAGAGAGGGAGGAGAGAAGAAGGAACATAGTGATAAAAGGATTAAGGGGAGGAGAGAAGGAAGTAGAAAGGAGAGTAGGAGAGATCTTAAAAGAACTAGGGATATAAACGGAGGGAAAGGAAAAGAGATACGTGGGAGGGAGAAAGGAGGGGGAGAAAGGGATAATAATAAAAGGGGCAATAATAAAATTAAACAGTGTAGAGGAAAAGAAAGAAGTAATGAGGAAAAGAAGATTTCTGAAAGATAAAGAGGTGAGAATAGACGACGATCTAACGTGGAAGGAGCGAATAATGAGAAGGAATTTGGAGAGGATGGCATGGGGGGAGAGAGGAAGGAACAAAAGGGTATGGGTAGGATATAGGAAGATACAGATTGACGGAAAATGGTGGAGATGGGAACAAGAGGAGGAAAGACTAAGAGACGATGAGGGTAAGATGTGGAGGGAACAGGGGGAAAAGATGGAGGGAGAGGGGAACGGAAAGGGATAGAGAGAGGAAAGAGAAGTGAGGATGAGGAGCAGGGAGAAGGGTGGAAGGTAGTGTTTTGGAACGTAGCGGGGATGAAGAATAAAGATAGTGACTTTTGGAGGAGGTTAAGAGGATGGGAAGTAGTGGTTATGACGGATAGAGGAGAAGGACTGGGAAAGGTTAAAGGAAAAATTACCGAAAGAGTTTGTATGGAGATCGCAAATGACCAAAAGAAAGAATAAGAAAGAAAGAGCGGTAGGAGGGATATTACTAGGGGTGAAGAAAAATTTAACAATGGTGAGGGTGGAGGAGGAGAGGGAAGAGGGGAGAATAGTATGTAAGATAAAAAGGGAGGAAGAGATGTGGAGAATAGTAGGGATATATGTGAACGGGGATATGGAAAAGAAGCTAAAGGGAATAGTGGAATGGGTGGAGAAAGGGGGAGAAGGGATAGACAATAATAGGGGGGATTTTAACGCGAGGATTGGGGAAGAAGAGGGATGGCGGGGGGAAGAATCGGAGGAAGAAGTTAAGGGGAGGAAGTCGAAGGATAAGAAAATGAATAAAGAAGGAAAGATGCTAGTAGAATGTTTAGAAGAAAGGGGATGGTCAATACTGAATGGGAGTGCGGCAGGAGATGAAGAGGGAGAATTCACGTATACAGGGGGAAGGGGAAATACGGTAATCGACTGGGGAACGGGGAGATAAGAGATAGGATGGAAAGATTGGAGGTAGGAGAGGAGGTAGATTCGGACCATCATTCGGTGATTTTATGGATGAAGGGGAAGGAAAGGGGCAGTGAAGGAAGGAGAGGAAGAGTGGGGATAATAAGGAGAGGAACTTGGGATAAAGAAGGCAGAAAGGAGTTTAGGAGGGGGCTAGGGATAATAAGGGAAGAAGGAAAAGAGTTACAGCAAGAATTGGAAGAGATGGGAGGCAGAATAAAGGAGACGTTAGAAGTGTGCGAGGAACAAAGGGGGTATGGGGAGAGGAATAGGAGAGGATGGTGGGACGAGGAATGCAGAGAAAGGAAAAGAGAGGTGAGAAAAAAATTGAGAAGATGGAGAAAGGAAGGAGGAGAAGGAAATAGGTATAGAGAAAAGAAAAGAGGGTATAAAGAAATGTCCGAAGAAAAGAAAAAGGAGGAAAGAGAGAGGATGTTGAGAGAGGCTGGGGAAGCAAAGACGGAGGGAAAAGTGTGGGAGATTGTGAGAAGAGAAAGAAAAAGATGGAAAAGGGTGAATGAGGAAATAAAGATAGAAGAATGGAAGGAGTACTTCATGGGGTTGCTAGGGGGGTAGAAGGGAGAGTAGTGAGAGGGAGAAAGGAAAGAAGGGAAGAACAGAGAGAAGGGGATAGGGAGGAGGAACTAGAGTGGGAAAAGGTAAAGAGGATAATAGAAGGATTGAAGGAGGGGAAGACAATAGGGCAGGATGGGATCCCAAACGAGGTATGGAAATATGGAGGGGAAGAGATCAAAAGGTGGGTATGGGGGTTATGTAAGAGGGTATGGAGGGGGAGGGGTGGCCGGAGGAATGGAAGGAGGGGTTGATAGTGCCAATAGTAAAAAAAGGGAAAGGAGAACAAGTGAGGGATTATAGAGGGGTGACGCTGATGCCGTCGTCGTACAAAATATACGCGGCGGCATTAGGAGAAAGGTTAAGAGGGGAGGTGGAGGAGAAGAGACTACTTTCAGGAAGCCAGGCGGGTTTTAGGAGAGGGAGAGGAACGGTGGACCAGATTTTTGCACTAAATTATTTAGTAAATAGGCAACTGGGTAAGAAAGGAGGGAAGATGACAGCGGTTTTCGTAGACTTGAAGGCGGCGTTTGACACGGTAGACAGGGAGGCAGTGGTTAAGGCGATGCGGGAAAGAGGAATCAGAGAGGGGCTGGTAGTGAGGGTGGAGGAGATGTTGAGGGAGACAAAGAGTAGGGTAAGAGTGGGAAAGAGGATAGGAGAGGAGTTCTGGACGGCGAGAGGAATAAGGCAAGGATGCCCAATAAGCCCAATGTTATTTAATATATTGATAGCCGACCTAGAGGAAGAGATGGCAAAAGGAGGTTGGGGAGGTGTGAGGTTAGGCGAAGAGAAAATATACACGCTGTCATATGCGGATGACGTAGTTTTGATGGCGGAAGAAGAGCAAGATATGAGGGCAATGTTAAGCAGGCTAGAAAGATATTTAGAGAAGAAAGGGCTGGAACTGAATGAGGAAAAGACAAAGGTTATGAGCTTTAGGAAAGGAGGGGAGAGGACTAAAAAGGTGGATTGGAGGTGGAAGGGAAGAAAGCTAGAGGAGGTGAAAGAATTCAAATATTTAGGATACATGTTGCAGAAGAATAGGGGACAGGAAGCACATGTAAGAGAAAGGGGGAAAAGGGCGGCGGTGGTGATGAGGGAGGTATGGGGGATAGGGAAAAGATTATGGGGAAGGACTGGAAAAGGAGAATGTGGCTATTTGATACGTTGGTGTGGACGGTGATGGGATATGGAGCGGAGGTATGGGGATGAAAGGAAAGAAGGGAGATTGAGGGAGTGCATGAGAGATACATGACATGGACATTAGGGTTAAATTGTAGGACACCAGGTTATATGGTAAGGGAAGAGATAGGAAGAGAAATGATGAGGGGGAGGGCTGGGAAAAGGGCGTGGAATTTCGAAAAAAGGTTAGAGGAAGGCAAAGGAAGCGAAATAGCAAGGAAATGTTGGGAAGAGATGAGTAGAGATGGAGTAAAGGAAAGATAGTGGGGGGATGGGAACAGGAGAAGAAGGAGTTTATGAGAGAAAGAGGGGTGCAGGTAGGGGAAGAGGAAGGAGTGAAATATGAGAAATTGG
>OX424455.1:10631462-10756926 GCA_949152495.1 Lasius fuliginosus | reverse complement strand
GGATTAATTTATAACTTTAAAAAATTTTATAATAGGTGCTCAAAATGAGCACCATCCATCCTTATGCAAGCTCTCATGCGTTTAAGTAAATTTAAATGGACGTTCTCCATTACTTCCTCTTCGATATTCCAAATTGCATATCGCAATCTGGTTTCCAAGTCGTCGACGTCCTCGGGAAGCGTTTTGTAGATTGATTCCTTACAGTATCCCATAAAAAGAAATCAAGAGGATTAAGATCCGGGGATCTTGCGGGCCAACGTATCGGACCATACCGACCCATCCAACGTCCAGGAAACTGCTCGTTCAAGTAGTTTGTTACAATCCTGGCGTTGTGTGGTCCAGCACTGTCTTGTTGAAAGAACATTTTATTTCTTTCAAATAGTGGCACTTCTTCTAAAATGTCTGGCAGATTTTCTCTCAAAAATTCCACGTACGTCTGGCCAGTTAAAATATCTGGTAGAAAAACGGACCCAAGTATTTGGGTACCCATTATTCCAGCCCAGATATTTATTTCCCAACGTACTTGGAAATTTTTGAGCCGCGTTACTCTGGGATTTTCTTCGCTCCAATAATGCATATTGTGCGAGTTAAAAATCCCTTCTTGTGTGAATAATAATTCATCACTGAATATCACACGGGAAGAAAATCTGGGATCTCGATCCACTTTTGTCAGAAAATTTTCGCAAAATGTTCGTCTTGCTTGATAATCTTCTGCTCGTAAATGTTGCACGCGTGTATAATGAAATGCGTGCAACTTTTCTTCTTTGAGTGTTCTTTGTACTGTTGAGTACGATAAGTTGTGTTCTCGAGCAACCACCCGAATACTTGTTTCCGGATTTTGCTCGAAAGCACGTACAATTTGCTCCGTGTTTCGCAAATTTCTTGCATCGCGATTTCTTCCTGCTTCGTATTTATTCGGAAGGACACTGCCAGTCTCGTATAGTCTCTGAGCTGCTCGTAGTATGACAGGAGCTGACGGATGGCTTGCACGATTTGGATATAATTCGGCGTATCGTCTTGCAGCTACGTGATACTGCCCGTGACACTCGTCAAGTGCCATTAGCATATCGTAGTATTCTTCGTTTGTGTACGCTGCCATATCGTCCTCTTAATGCTTGTAATAATCGAAGGATTATTGATTGCATTATCAATCTTTATTTTATTTATACAATCCGCGGGGACGCGATTTCCCCCTCCACGCCTTCCGCGTCGAATAGCGGCACGCGACACCCGCGACATCGGCCTCCCGCGAATCGTATAAATATAAGATGCAGATCGATAATGCAATCAATCATCCATCGGCTCCCGTCATACGAAGAACTCAGAGACAAAACGAGACTGGCAGTGTCCTCCCGAACAAACAAGAAAAAAATGTTGCACGCATTTCATTACACACGCGTGCAACATTTACGACTAGAAGATTATCATGCAAGACGAACGTTTTGCGAAAATTTTCTGAGAAAAGTAGATCGTTTCCCGAAGACGCTTCCCGAGGACGTCGACGACTTGGAAACCAGATTGCGATATGCAATTTGGAATATCGAAGAGGAAGAAATGGAGAACGTCCATTTAAATTTACTTAAACGCATGAGAGCTTGCATAAGGATGGATGGTGCTCATTTTGAGCACCTATTATAAATTTTTTAAAGTTATAAATTAATCCGCTCTTTTCAGAGCGACCAAAGTCAATCCGCTCTTTTCAGAGCGACCAAATCCAATCCGCTCTTTTCAGAGCGACCAACATATTTATACGTGGAACATCTTGTTCGCAAAACAATAAAAAAACATAAAATAATTATTTTTCTCACGTCTCGCTGAGAAAAGAAAAAGCAAAACGTATAATGTTAAGTTATTAAAAAAAAAAATATTATAACGTATTATAATACGTTATAATACGTTTATTTTTAATAACTTTATTATACATTTTCTAAATTAGCGCATTCATAATGCAAAGGCTTCGATTAATCACAAGACACGATAGCGTCTCGCGGATCTCGCGTCAATCACGTTCGGCAACGCCGCGTGATTATTATCGTCGCGTCGGCGTCGCCGCAGTCTCTTGTCGTAGACTGTATTGTCCGCAACTAATAATGTGCATTTAACGCGTTTTTTTAAAAGTAATTTTTAATAATTAATCGGTAGTAACCGCGAATTGTGATTGAGTGTTGTGATCGATTAATGAATAATATTTGATCAAGTCTGAGAGAATTTTCTCTTAGAATTTACACTGAAAATTATGGTAATCGTGAGACAATAGGTATGGAAAAAATTTTATGAAAATTTCTCTGATTAATATTTATCACAATAAAAATAATAATATCTATCATAATAAAATATAAAATATGTTTGATTAATTTTACTAAACTGCATAGTAAAATTAATCAAACATATTTTATAAATTATTAAATATATTTTAAATTTTATTATGATAGATATTATTATTTTTAATGTGATAAATATTAATCAGAGAAATTTTCAAAAAATTCTTGCCATACCATATTGTCCCGTGATTATCATGATTTTTATGGTAAATTCTAAGAGAAAATTCTCTCTGATTGCGTGAGTGTATTCGTCAAAGTGTCGATAATACAATTTATAAAAAAAGAATTGTTTATTATTCGGTGTGTCACAGTGTGTCAACGTCTGTGTCAACGTCGACGTTGTGATCCATTCCAGTCGTACAATTATTCATCAGAAGACATCTCTGTAAGGTAAGAATAAGTAAGAGAGAGAGAGAGAGGGTGTATAAAGAGAAAGAGGGTGTATGTACACACACACACACACACACACACACACACACACATCGCGTATAGATAACAGCTGATCGCAACGAGCGCCTCGCGTAATCGCCCGCGTCGGATGAATTGCGCCGTTCCTGCCTCCCGACCGTACTCGTACCGTAATTCGCTATTTCCTTTTATAACTTAAAAACTAAGCTTCGGATAAAATTTTGGCAAAGGAAAAATCGTCTCAGAATTCATTCAGGAATACGACATTTTAAGGACAAACGGTTATTTTGAATCACCCTGTATACACATATACATATATGCCGGTAGAGCTCCAAATACTTCCGTTTTGGTTGGAATCGACTAAATATTACTTCTAAGGGTCTAAGGAAGTGATTAAACCCATTTTGGGTCCAATTTTGGAGGGGGCCGAAAATAATCTTTATTGACCCTCCTCCTTTTCATGCCTTTGAACTGTCGTTGAGAACAACGACATTCACATCTTCTACCATTACTGAGAAGAATTTCAGTAATGGTAGAAGATGTGAATGTTGACGCCGTTGGTGTATTTATTTGGCTTGACCCAATAATATTTCCTTCTTTCATCTGTTAACCAAGATGTTATATTATATAAGTATATTTGTATTGCTATATCCTGGCGGGCCAACTAGACAAGGTTTCGTATTTGACGTATTTGACAAATACTAGATGTATTCCAGATAAATTCTTGATTGAGTAGACATAACTGAACAGATTTTTGACGTGTTGACGTCCAGATATAGTCCGGAACCAACATAAAACGTCCAGCTCTTGAATAGGCAGTCCGTTTAGATTTTGTCAGAAGTTGTCGAAAAACACAGTGTGTCTAAATTATAGCCAAATTCAATCCAGGTTATCCAGCACTGGGCAGAATCCGTCTAGATTTTACTTTTATTAGACAAGGAAGTCTAAAAATGAGACTAGTGGACGTGTTCGACGTCCAGGACGCATCTAAAACAAGTCAAGATTATGTCTAATTTCTGTCTATAGTTTGTCTAGTTGGCCCGCCAGGGTAAAGCGTGATTTATATAAGCCGTATCCGTAAACTTAACGAATTGAACCGTAAGGATTTAGAAGAGAAATGGTCAATTTTCATCAGATCTAACGAAATTAACCTATTCGCTTCTCAATCCTTACGATTAAATTCGTCAAGTTTGCGGATGCGGCTTATATAAATGTTGCTTAACACAAGACTAGTTTTATTATAAACATACTGGAATAATTTTGGCATTTTGTGGCAGTCTATAGTTTGTTGATATTCCATAATTTTGAGGCATAAAAAAATTTTGTGGTATCCCATAATTTGATGGCGGGGCCTGAGAACCTATTGCTTGCATCGCTTGCACAAAAAATTGCATCTGTTCTCTTTGAAATGTGTGCTCCTTCTCTATTATTTCTTTCTCTCACAATCTTTGGTTTTCCATATCAACTTTTATCATCTCTTTCTGCATGTCATTCTGTTATATAATAATATCCGTTAAAAGTTGTTCCTGTGATTGTATCAGATTCTCTGTATAGTTGTCTAGAATAGTTTCGTAGCTTTTTCTACCTGTAATGTTGTTATAACTATATCAATACTCATTTATCTGCTGGTATCAATACCACACAACACTGGCGTAAAATCTACGTATATTATGATGTAGAATTATCAACGGTATATGTGTATGTACGTTATACATATATTTAAAGTTGGTCTTTGTTTCGGAAATGGTCGATATTATCGACGCCGATCAGTGAGTTGAGCGATTAGATTTATCGACAGAGCGATGTCCGCGGAGGCGCTGGTGCTGCGGGGGAGAAGCTAGCTTCGCTGCTTCTGCGGTGGTTTCTTCTTTTTTTCGCTCTCTCGCTCGTTACATGTGTGTCGGTGGACGGTTTTTTTCTTCCTCTACGTTGTCTTGAGTATTGTGCACAAATTTCGAGGGCATCTACAAGATCATCCCGCGGATGATATTCAGGGTTTGACCCTTGCCGTTGCCAGATACTTTGCGACCGAAATTTGAGGGCAGCTACGAGATTCGCTCGAAAGTGACCGAGTGTCACGCGAAAAACGGCAGTAATCCTGTCCGCTATTGTGGCAGTGCCCGGCTTGCAGCATCCTTCCATGTGCCATTGCTACGATATTACCTGCAAAATGGTACAGTGAGGAGCTGGATTTTTTCTCGGTTCTGAGTGACAGAGTCGTCATTCGACTCTCGTTCTACTGCGTTTGCATAAGGTGACAGATCCTTGCCCGAGCCTTACTTCCTCCTAACATTTCTTCACATTATTTATACTTATAATATTTATATTCACGTTTACTGCATTTACTGCGTAACATTTCTTCACATTATTTATACTTATGAGATTTATATTCCCGTTTACTGCATTTACTGTGTAATCTTTATTCACATTTTTATACTCATGACATTTACTCACGTTAATTCTACTTATGATATTTCTTTTCGTTATTATACTTACAAAATATTTGCGTTCATGACTATTGCTTTAATTAAGATATTATTATTCATGCCTATTACATTTATGTGATTATTTCTCTTCTGCGGCTACTAACGTGGTGTCTATTTCCATGGTAGCAAGTAATAGTAGCTTCATTTCCGTTTCAGTTTGACTTGATCACCGCATAATACCACTTTTTCTGCTCACTCTTTAGTTGAATAACAATTACGCTTTATGACCTTTTGATTTACTAACTGAAGACCAAAGTGGAAATTTCCCTGTGATGCTATTGTAATGAAATCTGTTGAATAAAACTACGCCTACTGTTTACTTAATGCAATTCTAAGCGGAAATAATTTAGTATTAAATTTCCTTCGGTTCTAACTTTCAGGTATTTATAACTAGTTATTTCAGGTAGATTTCCCAAACGGTAAGCCAACGCGGAACCAGAACCATAGCGCGGCGACAGCCGTACAGTCTTACATTAAAATTGTGGCTAAATGACCTGAAATACCTGATATTATTTAATTAAAAAATCATTGAAAAATATAATCGACCAAAACTAGCCAGAATATTTGTTTATTTGTTAAAAATACGACGTTTCGACCATATGGTTGTGGTCCTTTTCAAGTATAAACTGGAATAATAAAATTGAATCGTTGAGATCAGAAAGGGCATGAGTCACTATTTTTCTGAAAATGGTTTTAATGTATAAATAGATTCTTTATACGCAGGCGCACAATACTTAGAGAAATGGCATGGGTCTTTGAACTTTAAAAAGGTCAAATTGAAAATGTAAATATTTACTGAGCGCAGAAACGGCTTGAGTCAGTAACTCGTACCCTTCCACCGCTCTAAATGTAGTGTAATCAGTATTTGTCTCATTGTCAACAAAAAGAGTCGGTATCGTGTTTTGTTTTTATATTTCCTCTATCTTATACAAAAAATTAAAAATGCGTCGAGTTAACGACAGTGATAATGATAGCGATGATACTAAAGCAATTCAAAGAAAGAGGAGAAGAAATGAAGAAAAACATAAAAGGAATGTTATTCTCAATTCCAGTGTCCATGGAGAAGAACATAAAGACTGGGCTGGAAAGGTAATTCCGAAAAGACAAATCGGACAAATCTGCAGGTATCTTAAAATATGAAATATTTCGTTGTTTTTTTGTAATTAATAATAATAATAAAAAACCTCGTTATTTCGTTAAAAGGAGTTATTTATGTTAAATGTTTGCTCATGCTAAAAATACAAATTAAAAGCACAAGCAAAATATTTTCTAACAGAGTAATAGAAATGAATTTTAAGACCTTTTTCTTGGAAGTGATTAATCTAAGGAAGTCTACACTGAAACGACAAATCCGCTGTATTTCTATATACGCCATTGCTTCATTTTTAACACACATTTATTAAATATCAAGAGACACGGTAGTGTCTCGCGCCAAGTACGCGCAGCAACGGCAAGGCACTCCGGGTATCTTTACGCGAGTCGGCCAGTTGAGAGTACTCGAGATTATCAGACCTCAATAACCGCTGAACGGATTGAGTTTTTATTAGGCTTAATCGATAGCTTGGGTTTAAATTATATAAGAAAAGTGTCTTTATTTTTGCTCTACATGTTATATAAACATTATATATTACGACGCAAAGTCGAGATGTGAAAATTTTCGTTTAAGAAACGTCACCGTCACCGTCGTCATCGCTACACGTATACTACACGTACACAACACATGCATAGATATATAGTAGTATCGCGCTACACGTATATACACGTACACAACACACGCAATAAATAGCAATGTATGCATCTTGTACGGTTGACTTGTTTGACGGAAGATCGCGCTAGCAGCGCTCTGCGACCTGCGACATTGGCGGCATGTGTTATTACACGTGTGCGGTTAACCACATTTTCGAGTCGAAAGTTTCGATAAAGACAAAGCAACAGTAACATTATATCAATGTGTTATAATTTCCACTCAACAATGTAACTGTTACGTACAAGCCGTTACATTGTTGAGTGGGAAATTATAACATTGATGTTATGTTACTGTTGTTTTGTGTTTATAAATTAAAACGCGTCACGCACGTGTAATTGTACAAAAAGTGTGGCAGTTTTCTGTTGGTTTAATCAGGTAATTATTTCATACACACATCATTATAGTGTATATGCTTTTACCCAGTAAAAGTTAATATCAATGTAATAAGTGTAAAAACATTAATGTAAGGAATCTTCTAAACCATGCTACGGATCTTTGAAGATATATCTTTTTTAATTACAGAAATTTACAACCAGATATTCTATGGATAAAAAAAGTAACTCTACAAGACATGATCTTACTTGAAAAATCTACTGAAAAAGATCTCATTGCAGTTGATGTTTTAATGTGGTTAACAAGGTATTTGAACGTGTCTGTACAAATTCTTTTTTAAATATGTTCAGTCGCTAAATGTTTTAGGGCCTTATATATGATTTTACTATTCTTCGAGAGGATTGTAGAGGATCATAAGGCTGGGAAAGCAACAGAGGATTTAGTTGCATTTTTAAAAGAGGCATATTATAAAGAAACTTTAGAGCCATATCATGGTTAGATGGCACAATTGTTTAATGTAAGTATAAATTTTCCTATGTTAATAATTGTTTAGATTTTAAGAAAGTCATAATATTAAAAATAAATAAAAAGATAATATGTCTAAATACTGAAAATATTGTTACAGCTCCTATCACGTACATTATGATGATACCTACTCGTTCGCAACTCTTACTACCATTAGCAGATGAAGAACCGGATAATTATAAAGAAACTTTAGAGCCATATCATGGTTGGATGGCACAACAATTGTTTAATGTAAGTATAAATTTTCTAATGTTAATAACTGTTTAGATTTAAAAAAAAGTCATAATACTAAAAATAAAAAAAAGGATAATGTCTAAATACTGAAAACATTGTTACAGCTCATCACGTATGTCACGTATGACATCTTGTTCGCTACTTTTACTATTATTAGCAAATGAAGAACCGGATAAAGAAGAAATTACTTTATGTAACATGGAGTTGTTCTTAACAAATTTAAAGAAAAATGTATTAGTTTTAAAAACATTTTATAATGGTTATAATTTAGAAGTGACTACTATAGTATAATGAAGTACATTTTAGAGTTTTTATTTAAATATTAATTATACCATTTGGAGTGGCAAATTAGCTTGTATCTGATATATCATTAAAACGTTCAATAATTATAATAAATGGAAAAAATTTATTGATTCCCTCCCATTCTCTCGCTCGCTCTCTCTCTCTCTCTCTCTCTCTCTCTCTCTCTCTCTCTCTCTCTCTCTCTCTCTCTCTCTCGCTCTCTCTCTCCCCCCCCCTTCCCTCTTTCGTTTTCGTTCTTTCTCGTATTGTAATATGTAAAATATATCCCTCTATTGCAGAATCTCTCTCTCTCTCTCTCTCTCTCTCTCTCTCTCTTCTTCCCTCTTTCGTTTTCGTTCTTAATAATTATAATAAATGAAAAAAATTTGTTGATTCCCTCCCATCCTCTCTCTCTCTCCCACACTATCCCTCCCTCCCTCCCTCCCTCTCTCTCTCTCTCTCTCTCTCTCTCTCTCTCTCTCTCTCTCTCTCACTATCTCTCTCTCTCCCTCCCTCCCTCTCTCTCTCTCTATCTCTCTCTCACACTATCTCTCTCTCTCTCTCTCTCTCTCTCTCTCTCTCTCTCTCTCTCTCTCTCTCTCTCTCTCTCTCTCTCTCTCACTATTTCTCTCTCTCTCTCTCCTCCCTTCCCTCTTTCGTTTTCGTTCTTTCTCGTATTTTGATTATACTACAAAATGAATGATATAATCCCTAAAAATCTACCTTTTTAAGAAAAGGTAAAAAAAGGCGCCAAGTACACGCGCCATTGTTTTTGTGAAAAACTTTTATATGTATTTTTTAATCTGCATAAGTAGTGTTATTTTAAATCATAAAAAATATTTTACAAATTATTTTAATATTGTGTAAAACATCCTACAAAAATAATGATATAAAAAAATTGCGCCAACTAAAAATAAAAGCATATAAAAATATTTTAACTAAAAAAAGTTGTACAAAATATGTAGTTCTTTTAATTTACTACAAAAGTAATGATATTAAAAAGTTGCGCCAACTGAATAAAAATTTATGTTATAAAATTTATTTATTTTATTATTTCCAATATTAAGAAAAATTCTATTTAATAAATTGCAATATAAAAAATAAAAAAAAAATTAGTTAAAAAAACTTGGCGCTGCATTTTTTAAAATTTTGATAAACATTACATTAATAACTGCATTAACTCAACGTATATATACAAAGTACGTTAATATCATTATATTGGTCAGTTTAGCAGCGCCAAGTTTTTTTAACTAATTTTTTTTTTATTTTTTATATTGCAATTTATTAAATAGAATTTTTCTTAATATTGGAAATAATAAAATAAATAAATTTTATAACATAAATTTTTATTCAGTTGGCGCAACTTTTTAATATCATTACTTTTGTAGTAAATTAAAAGAACTACATATTTTGTACAACTTTTTTTAGTTAAAATATTTTTATATGCTTTTATTTTTAGTTGGCGCAATTTTTTTATATCATTATTTTTGTAGGATGTTTTACACAATATTAAAATAATTTGTAAAATATTTTTTATGATTTAAAATAACACTACTTATGCAGATTAAAAAATACATATAAAAGTTTTTCACAAAAACAATGGCGCGTGTACTTGGCGCCTTTTTTTACCTTTTCTTAAAAAGGTTTTTTATTACTTTCTAGCTAATTTGCGCAGAAAGGGCATGGTCACATTTTTTAAAAATTATTTTGTAATTAAACTATTTTGTTAAAATATTTAATTTTCTGGCTCAGAGCACATCTTGTACATTACATTTCAGACTTCATTGAGGGAGAAAATTTTTTCCCCGATTTAGAAGTTTTAGACAGTTTTTTCACTCTCTTGTAAAATTAGCAAACATTGACTCATGCTCTTTCTGATCTCACCGATTCAATTGATAATTAGATTTTTTGACGGTTTGAATAAAACAGCAATATACATGAATTGACTGTGAACAATTTGAGTACATACGGTTCAGATAAAAGAATATATCGATGTAAATCTTAATTTTTAAAACTTCACATGTCACAATTACAAGATCATTAACGACTTGCCAAATATGCAAAAGAGAGATAAAATGTAGTGTCAGTGCGAGACTTCGTCAAAAACTGAATATGTTAAATCAAAAATAATAATAAACTACACGACCTTTATTATTTTGTCGTAGATGTTGTTTAAACTATCAGTGTCTTTCTGTAGGTTGATGGTATTGTTGAATTTTTTAATATAAAACATTTCAGCAATTTCTCTCTTTCGCACGTATTTCTCATTACGTAATATGTTAGGTTTCGTCCAGTCAAAATCGTGTCCTGATTCTAATCTATGTTTACTTATAACGGAATGATTCGTTTCATGCAATTTTATATTACTAGAATGCTCTTTCACTCGAGTACGTAAATGCCTTTTTGTTTGCCCAATATATGACACATTACTATTTTGGCAATTTAATTTATATACAACATTTGTTTTATCGTTGTTATACAGGGTGTTTCAGGGTTAAATGTCCTAACTTAAAATATGAATTTAGGACCTCAAAACAAGAAAAAATTTTCCTCTGAAGGTATGCCTGTAAACGCTTTGTTTAATAGATATTAACATCAAAAGTTACGGGTAGGAATGATAAATCAAGATAAATTTATTGTACGACTGCTAATATGACCTTGTTTCCCTAACTGTACATGTCAATATTGACATTGTAAAAACGATACACAAACACCATTTCGACATATCCAGATTTGACGCCATTGGATTTTTTGCTTGGGGTGCTATTAAACAAAAAGTCTACGAAAGGCCGGTTAATGACATTAATTCTTTACGAAGAAGAATTATTGAAACATGTGAAACAATAACAGCTATCCAGTGCCGCTCTGCCACTGCTGTCGTGAAAGAAAGATGCCAAGCCTGTCTCAATGTTCAAGGCCATCACTTTGAACAAAATTTATAATTATGTTAAAATTTTCATATTTTCTAGTAATAAAGTAGTTGGAACACTATTAATTTATTTAATATAACCTGATAATAATTTCTTAAAATTTTAGAATGAAAATGTTTAGATATAAATATCTCCTAAACAAAGCGTTTACGGGCATACCTTCAGAGGAAAATTTTTTCTTGTTTTGAGGTCCTAAATTCATATTTTAAGTTAGGACATTTAACCCTGAAACACCCTTATAAAATATCCTTGCCACGTTTTATTAATGTATTTAGTTTTTTAGTTATTTTATAGACGACATTAAAGGCACTGCCTCGTAATAAACGGAACAGATCATGACTCACATCTTTAGCGTATGGTAATGAAATAAAAGATGTCCTGTTGAAATGTATAAGATTTGATTCAACGTTCTTGTTGTGGTCGCGTTTATTTAAAAAATCAATTCTTTTTTGTATGTGTCGTTTTATGATATATTCAGGGAAGCAGTTATTGAGTAAAGTATCATGTACTAACTCAATGTTTTTTTGTTGGAAACTGTCATTAGATAATAAAATTGCATGGTCAACTATGATTTACTGTTGATATACTATTGACCAATCTACGTATAAAAAATTGAAGAAAGATCCTATTAAACAGTTAATTAACAAGATAAACACGTTAGTCAAATCCTGGCATAACAATAACTTGATTGACGAAACGACTTATAAGTATTTAAATTGCACTAATGGTAATTTACCACTTTGTTATGGTCTGCCGAAGATTCATAAAGACGGTTTTCCGTTAAGAATTATAGTATCCTCACTTGGGAGCCCGACATACAATATCTCGAGTTATATCCACAATATTTTACATAGTTCAATCAAAAAACCAAATTCATATGTTAAGGATGGCTGGTCTTTTGTTACAAATATTAAGAATACGTTTATTAATGATGATAATATTATGATATCGTTAGATGTCAGTTCATTATTCACAAATATTCCCAAAGATCTGGTCATGAATGCCATTAGGAAACGTTGGGATGATATTGCTATAAATACAATATTTAGTTTAGCTCAATTTTTATATGCAATAGAATTGATTTTGGATTCAACTTGCTTTGCTTTTGATGGACGTTTTTATGAACAAATCTTCGACAGTCCGATGGGTTCTCCGCTATCACCGGTTTTAGCAGACATGGTGATGGACGATCTGGAGACACAATGTTTAAGTTCTTTGAATTTTACTGTTCCCATTTATTATAGATTTGTAGACGATGTTTTTGCTATAGTGCCACGTACAAAAATAGATGAGATTGTTACGACTTGTAATAATTACCACCAACGCTTGAAATTCACTTATGAACTTGAAGTTAATTCGTCTATTAGTTTTTTAAATGCAACTGTCATTCGGTTTGACAATAGACTTATTACTAACTGGTATAGGAAACCTACATGGTCTGGCAGATATGTATATAAACTACCATTCCAACCACCCGTTGAAATATAAAATTAATACTATTTATAATTTGGTTGACCATGCAATTTTATTATCTAATGACAGTTTCCAACAAAAAAACGTTGAGTTAGTACATGATACTTTACTCAATAACTGCTTCCCTGAACATATCAAAAAACGACACATACAAAAAAGAATTGATTTTTTAAATAAACGCGAATAACAAGAACATTGACGCAAATCTTATACATTTCGACAGGACATCTTTTATTTCATTACTATACGCTAAAGATGTGAGTCATGATTTGTTTCGTTTATTACGAGGCAGTGGCTTTAACGTCGTCTATAAAATAACTAAAAAATTAAATACATTAATAAAACGTGGCAAGGATATTTTATATAACAACGATAAAACAAACGTTGTATATAAATTAAATTGCCAAAATTGTAATGTGTCATATATTGGGCAAACAAAAAGGCATTTACGTACTCGAGTGAAAGAGCATTCTAGTAATATAAAATTGCATGAAACTAATCATTCCGTTATAAGTAAACATAGATTAGAATCAGGACACGATTTTGACTGGACGAAACCTAACATATTACATAATGAGAAATACGTGCGAAAGAGAGAAATTGCTGAAATGTTTCATATTAAAAAATTCAACAATACCATCAACCTACAGAAAGACACTGATAGTTTAAACAACATCTACGACAAAATAATAAAGGTCGTGTAGTTTATTATTATTTTTGATTTAACATATTTAGTTTTTGACGAAGTCTCGCACTGACACTACATTTTATCTCTCTTTTGCATATTTGGCAAGTCGTTAATGATCTTGTAATTGTGACATGTGAAGTTTTAAAAATTAAGATTTACATCGATATATTCTTTTATCTGAACCGTATGTACTCAAATTGTTCACAGTCAATTCATGTACATTGCTGTTTTATTCAAACCATCAAAAAATCTAATTATCGATTGTATTATTCCAGTTTATACTTGAAAAGGACCACAACCATATGGTCGAAACGTCGTATTTTTAACAAATAAACAAATATTCTGGCTAGTTTTGGTCGATTATATTTTTCAACGATCCTTTGATTATTCTACTAGCGATATTAAGATACTTTAAAAATTTAATTAAAGCTTGAAGTACGCAAGTAAAGAGGTGACAATGCTGCGACTATCGCAGCTAGGGTGACCAACTCTTGATCAACTAATTTCGGGATATCGACCTTATAAAATCGGGACACAATAAAAGAAATCGGGACTTTTTTATTGGTATAATTTTAATTATGAAACAATACGGTTATAATATTGTCAAACAGAACATAACCTTTTATTATTTTTTAATATAAATAATCATAGTTTAAAACTAAACTGATAAAATTCTTAAAATAAAATTAAAAACATTCATCAACCGAACATAGAAGCAATGAAAAATCAACATAAAGTTTTTTCTTATCATACAAATAATAAAATAAAATTTTAGTGTTAATTTTATACTTATATCAAATTAAATTTGGCCGCATAACATTTAAAAAATATGTAATTCAAAATATGTTTAGATAATTATACAATTTCAATAAAAAAACTAAATTTTTTTAAAATATAGAAACTAAAGTAATCACTTCTTTAAGCAAATAATAATTGTAAAAATAAGTATGTGAAAAATATTTCAAAACTTGAAATTATATTCTTTTTATGACCACACATTTAAGCATATTTTTATTCTTCAGAACATATTGGTAGAATTTTTCACAAGTAAGTGAATAATACTTTAACTTGTAGTTCTGCCTTTACATTTTCTATAAGTAATCTATTTCTGGTATCGCTCTCCAGGTATTATTACAAAGTGAAAATACACGCTGAAGCATTTGAAGTTGGAATTGAAGCTACAAATTGGAATATTTTGAGAAAGTTTTTTAAATTCTTGTTTTAATTAAAAAGCTTGTGCCATTTTTCATACCAAAACATTTGCTTGATTTTCAGAGTTCCTTTTTCTGAAATCATAATATTCAAGACCTCTTTTACTTGACAGTATTCTTCATAAAGTTCATCAATGTTTATTATATATGTTATCAAGAGATAATTTTGTTAATTCTTCACAAAGTTCATTAAAACTAAATATCGATTTTAGAGAAAAAATTTGCATTTTAGACAAAATGCTATCTTCAGAAAAATCAAAACGTTCTTCAATATACTTTAAAACATGTTTGTACCACATTATTAACTGATTTTTAATAGAAGTTTGCTCGGATATAGGTAATTGTTTTAAAATATTTGAGGTTAAAAAACCTATTTTGTCGGCAATTCTTTGTGTCAATTTAGTCTTTAAATTAGAAAGTATATCTCAAATATTTCACAACTTAGAATGTTTTCCTTTTCTAGTAACCTTATAGTTTCATGAAACACTTTCAAAATATTGTGAAAAAAGGCTAGATAACATTCAGTTTTTTCAATTTCTGAAAAATATTTTAGTAAAGCGGTTGGACAGTTATCTCCGAGTGAAATAAAGTAAATTTTCAAAGCAAGAAGTCTCTTTAAAAGTCTTTCGATTGCTGGTTGTAATGAAAGCCAACATGTGTTGTAACATCTCTAAGTATATTTTGATATTGTATTTTTTCTACCTCTCTTGCGTGAGATAAATGACCGTATACCTTCAAAACTAAATTTTCGACGTCAAAATCACATTTATCTATTGCAAATTTAATAGAATTATGAAGTATGTGTGTCACACATTGAGAAGGATAGAGATTTGCATTTTCTTTCAATAATCTATACTCTATACTAATATATAAAGAGGTAAAGTTTGTTTTATTGTTCGGGGTAATCTCAGAAACTACTGAACCGATTTGAAAAAATCTTTCACTGGTGGATAGCTTAGATCTTCCTGAGTAACATAGGCTATGTGCCGTCGTGCTGCAACGTCTACAACCGAGCAGTAAAAAAGAACATGTGCAAAGTCGTAAAAAAATGTGTTCTTCAAGCTCCATATTCTAATTTAACAACCGACTTTTTGATGAAACTTTGTAGACATCTCAAGAATTTTTAAGGATATAAATCGGTGTTATTTTATTATAATTGATTTAAAGAATTAAAAGTTATAATTGAGTTATTTAAATTGTTAATGATTTTAGTCAAATTTAAAAAAATTAATAAAATTAATTGATACATTGACGATTGTGTAGGTTTAAA
This sequence comes from Lasius fuliginosus, assembly GCA_949152495.1. NCBI lineage: Eukaryota > Metazoa > Arthropoda > Insecta > Hymenoptera > Formicidae > Lasius > Lasius fuliginosus. Next base: position 10,741,018 of record OX424455.1, on the reverse strand, counting down.
TCTATGATTAACATCACAAATTTTAGGACACACATTATCCAAAATAGCTAGTGTAGCTCTTATCAAGCGAACGTGTAGTAACTCTTTTCAAGCATTCAAATGACATTTATAGAAATAGAGATTCTTTGTGTTTTCTGTGTAAATATTTGTAATTCGAAATGCCTAAAAGAAAATCACAGCTGTCTGATGAAAAAAACTTCTGATACCAGGCGTATGCATTTAAATAGGCTTAATGAAACAGAAAAAGCACGAGAAGCTCGGCTCTCTTAAAATATTGTTACGCCCGCGTTGGACGCCCGGTAGACCTTAGCCGTAGAAGCTGCGAAGCGCTCCCTTGACAACGGGGGTTGTTTATCAACAACGCCCCAGAGATTCGCCCCTGAGCTTTCGACTCAGATTGACGTGCTTGAATACGCTCTCATTAATTCTCGTTAATAATTATTGTATTCGTTCTTGATTCTGTTATTAAAGTTACGTGTTCTTTTATCAATAAGTGTTATTGATTTCCGGCGCGAGTGTGAGGATTGAATGACGGCGCGGACGCGCGATACGATTTTAAATCGTTCCGCGGACGTAACATTTTGGGGGCTCGTCCGGGATAAAAGGACGACGACGGTTTTGTGAGAGACTGAAAATGAGTGCGGAACAGCAGAGCTCACAGTCTGACAGCGGAGTATCGACGCGGAAGTTGATGGGAGCTGCGACTCCTCTTCGTACTGCGACGTCGGAAATAACAACGGTAGCGATGGCTCTAGAGGCTGCGATTCAGGAGATACGCCTAATAAGAGAGGAGCAGCAACAACAACGAGCTGCGTTTGATGTTCTCTTGCGCCAGCGAGACGAGGAGATTCGTCGGATGGAGAGAAATCCTCAACCGCACGATCAGCTAAGTCCTTCTAGTAATAGAAATTTTGAAAATATGGGGGCCAATAATGCGGAGGAAAGTGACGCGCGCGCAGAGCTCGGTTTCAAATTGAAACCAGACACATTTGACGGGACCGTACCGCTGCGAGAATTTTTCTCGCAATTTAATTTGATCGCGCGAGCAAATCGTTGGAGCGACGGGATTAAGACTGTTGCGCTTGCTGCGTGTTTAAGAGGAAAGGCGCGAGCCGTGTTAGAAACCGTACAAGACGTGTCAAATTTAGAATTTACAGAGTTAAAATCCAAACTCGAGTTACGCTTTGGGGAGGGACATCTGTCTCAGAATTTTTATACGCAGTTTACAAACCGAAAACAAAAATTTGGAGAGGATTTGGCCGCTCTTGGCTCCGAACTTGAAAGACTTGCACGCCTCACTTATCCTGAATGTCCACATGAAATTCGCGATAGAATCGCCTGCGCGCAGTTTATTTCCGCTGTTTCTGACAATTTCATTAAGCGAACTCTCCAACTTGAAAATATTGCATCATTAAATTTAGCAATCGAGAGAGCTAAGACTATAAAAATCATTCAAGGGGAGGGTTTTGAAAGAAAAAAAGAAAATTTCAATAAAATTTTCTTGAAAGGAGAGAAAAGAGACAGGGACGCACAGGAAGAGAAAGGGAAAGAGGGGAAAAATTTAGAAAAGAATTGGCGTGGCAGCAAATTTAGCGCCAGCCGAAGGGAGTGTTGGACGTGCGGAAAAACCGGGCATTTCCGGTCCGATTGTCCTGACGGGAAGGGAAATAAGGCTTAGTCGAACTTTGCGGGGGGAGTTCGACTTGTATGTTAAATCCCCCAGATATTAAGCAAACATGTTTGTTAAATGTTAGAAGAATTAAGACAAATGTTAATTATTTTTGTTATAAAGGAAAAGTAGAAGGAAAAGAGTGTTCTCTCAAGGTCGACACGGGCTCCGAACGTTTCCATCTTAAATAGAAAATTAGTAGACAATGAGATTAAAAAGAAAAAGATTCGTACAGGATATTTGAATCTGAGATATCCTACCGGAGAAAGAGTTCCTGTAGAGTTTGAAGTAGAAGTAAAGGTTGAAATAGGAAAATATTCTATTGTTGTTCCGATGCTCATTGCAGACATTAATGATGATTGTCTTCTAAGAGTAGATTTCTTAAAAATTATTAATTTAGAAAAAATTTTTGAGACAGCTTTTGAAACTCCGGAATTAATTAAGGAAGTAGCTCGAATTAAAGATTCTTCTAAAAAAATCCCAGTTTCCTTGAAAGAACTCTTTAATGAAAATTCCCGGAATTTAGATAATTCTGAAAAAGAGATTTTTGCCGATTTTCTTATAGAATTTCGAGATGTGTTTTCTGAAGATATTGTCGCGAGAAATTGTAATGTAGTAGAACATGTCATAAATGTGCAAGACTCTCTTCCCATAAAACAGGCACCCCGGCGTATTCCATTTCAAATGAGAGGGGAGGTGGATAAAATTATAGAGGATATGAGAGCCCAAGGAGTAATTGAGGAATCGCAAAGTCTTTGGATTTCCCCTGCAGTACTAGTGAGGAAAAAGGATGGAACAATAAGATTTTGTGTGGATTTCCGAAAGCTAAATGCTGTGACAATTAAGGATTCATATCCCCTCCCCAGAATTGACGATATACTCGATCAGTTAGCAGGTAATTATTGGTTTTCCACGTTAGATCTTAGGAGCGGCTATTGGCAGTTGAAAATACGTCCTGAAGACAAGGAGAAAACGGCTTTCTCGATCGGCAGGGGGCTTTGGCATTTCACGGTAATGCCCTTTGGTCTGTGCAACGCCCCTGCAATATTTGAACGTCTTATGGAAAGGGTTTTGCAAAATTTAATATCAAAAATTTGCCTTGTTTATTTAGATGACGTAATAATTTTTGGAAAAAGTTTCACGGAGATGATAGAGAATCTCAGAAAAGTATTTTTACGTTTACGGGAAGCAAATCTAAAGATAAATCCGAAAAAATGTGTTTTATTTGGAAAAGGAGTAAAATATCTGGGGCATATAGTTTCGGCAGAGGGTGTTACTACAGACCTCGAGAAGATTGCTGCCGTTAGAGAGTAGCCGGTACCTCACACGAAGAAACAGTTACGGAGCTTTCTCGGGTTTTGTTCTTATTACCGAAAATTTGTGAAAGGTTTCTCCTTTCTAGCTAAACCTCTTTACGCATTAACGGAGAATCAGATTAAGTTCGTGTGGGGAGAAGAATGTCAAAGAACGTTTGAAAATCTGAAATTAATGTTATCTTCTTCTCCGGTTCTTTCTTTTCCGAAAGAGGAGGGTGAATTTATTTTAGATATCGACGCTTCCAATATCGGAATTGGCGCAGTTTTATCTCAGAAACAAGATGGATAGGAAAAAGTTATCGCATATTTTAGTCGTGTGCTCAGTAAGGCTGAGCGAAATTATTGCGTTACTCGTCGGGAACTTTTGGCGATAGTGGATTCGATTAAATTCTTTCGCCATTATCTTTTAGGACGAAAATTTCTAATCCGAACGGATCATGTTTCGTTACAATGGCTTATGTCTTTCAGAGATTTAGAAGGGCAACTAGCTCGTTGGCTAGAAAGGCTTCAGCAGTACGAGTTTAAAATTATTCATCGAAAAGGACTTTCTCACAAAAACGCTGACGGATTGTCTAGACGACTGTGTGAGTCATTCGGTTGTGGATATTGTGCAAAGGTGGAGAGAAAATGTGCTGAAGAAACAGAAAAAGTAATCGCTCGTATTGTGTTTGAAGGGGAGGATTTGAGAGAATGGCGGAGAGCACAAGAAGAAGATCCGAGTATTTCAATTATACTCCACGGCAAGGAGACAGGAGTGCGCCCGCCACGTTCGAAGATAGCTGCTAGGGACCGTTTTAGCTCAGTTGTATTGGTCATACTGGGATGCCCTGGTCGTGAAGGAAGGGATCCTTTATAAGAACTGGGAAGCTCCGAATCTGAAATTCAGTTTTCTTCAACTTGTTGTCCCTCGAAAGCGAGTAAAAGAAATTTTACAAGAAACGCACGATTCTCCAACGGGAGGACATTTTGGGATGAATAAAACTTTGGAAAAGATTCGGAAACGCTTCTTCTGGGCAACCTGTAAGCAGGATGTCGAAGAATGGTGTAGGACTTGCGAAGTTTGCATCTCTAAGAAAGGCCCCTTAGGAAAAGGAAAATCTCCTCTTTAGATTTATAATGTTGGAGCTCCGTTAGAGAGGGTGCAAATGGATATCCTTGGACCTCTCCCGTCGACTAAGTCTGGAAATAGATTTTTACTCGTCATCGTAGATTGCTTCACAAAATGGGTGGAAGCTTTCCCCTTAAAAAATATTAGAGCTAAAACGGTGGCAGAAGTTTTTGTTAGCCAATTCATCTCCAGGCACGGAGTGCCTACTGAAGTTCACACCGATCAAGGAAAGAACTTTGAATCAAAGCTTTTCTCAGAATTGATGGGACTTTTCGGAATTAAGAAAACAAGGACTACTCCTCTTCATCCTCAGTCTGATGAGCAAGTTGAACGCCAGCATCAGACAATAACTAATTATCTTGCAAAATATATCGCGGAAAATCAAAAAGATTGGGATCGGTGGGTCCCCATGTTTCTCTTAGCTTACAGATCTTCAAAGCATGAGACCACCGGAATAACTCCTGCAGAATTATACTTCGCTCGAGATCTTAGACTTCCTGTGGATTTGTTACAAGGAGGTCCCTCAAAATTTTGTGAAAGGGAGTCACTTCCTGGAGGAAATTTTGTGAGAAATTTAAAAGAAAAATTGGAAGAAATTCATTTCTGTGTCAGGGAACGGATAAGTTTGAAGTCTTTTCAGATGAAGACCCGATATGGGAGCTAGGGAAGTTCTTTTTCAAGAGGGACAGAGAGTCTGGTTTTATAATCCCCGAAGGTTTAAGGGAAAGGCTCCAAAGTTACAAGACAACTGGGAAGGCCCTTATCGAATAATTAAGAAACTCAGTGATGTCGTATTTTGTATACAAAGGACATCTAGACATAAAAGAAAGATAATACATGCAGATAGGTTAGCTCCATTCTTTAAAAGAGAGAGTTAGGGAATCGTTAGGACAAGTCGGAGCCTGAAAATTCGTTTAAACTTTACGAGATTGGAGAAAGATTTTTTTTTTTACAATTTACTGCGTAATATTTCTTTTCGTTTCAGAAGGAAAAGAACTTCAGTCTGGAAGAAGGTCTCCCGAGGAAGATGTCCCTATAAGGATGAGCGGGATTCACCATCACCAAGACCTCTCCAGAGAAAGATTCTTATTTTTAGGAAGACTGCCTCTCTGACGGTTTTCGACTGAGGTTTTCCGTGGGACCAGGGTAAATGCCGAGGCAGAGACTAGGGGAGTCTTAAGAGACGTTGGGTCCTCAGGAAGTTATTCCCCCCTCCCTTGTCTGAAGACTTACAAGAGAAGCAGTAGCGACAGCAGTTCAAAAGGACGGCAACGAAAGGGGTCAATGTAGAGTTTGGAGCGGAGTGCCTGCGAGGTCGTCCTAAAGCCGAAGGGGAAGGAACCTGGCCAGTTCTTTCTCCAGAAGGATAGCCGGCAGAGAAGAGGACAGAAGTCCAAGAATTGCGGATGGGGATCAGAAAGAAGATAGAGCCCGGTAACTTGTAGCAGCAGCTCGAGGTAGGGCAGGAGACCGTTTCGGTGCCCCGGAGTCTGCAAGGAAGGAGGAACGGAGAACCACTTAAAGACTGCCCTTCTGGATTGTCGGGACGACAATTTTGGAGAGGGAGGGCAGTGTTACGCCCGCGTTGGACGCCCGGTAGACCTTAGCCGTAGAAGCTGCGAAGCGCTCCCTTGACAACGGGGGTTGTTTATCAACAACGCCCCAGAGATTCGCCCCTGAGCTTTCGACTCAGATTGACGTGCTTGAATACGCTCTCATTAATTCTCGTTAATAATTATTGTATTCGTTCTTGGTTCTGTTATTAAAGTTACGTGTTCTTTTATCAATAAGTGTTATTGATTTCCGGCGCGAGTGTGAGGATTGAATGACGGCGCTGACGCGCGATACGATTTTAAATCGTTCCGCGAACGTAACAATATATTAGCATGTTCTTCTCGACAAGCTGTGGAAGATTCTGATGAGAGAGAAATATATTTACAACAGTCAAGTTTACGTATGTCTAGAAAAAGAAAACGTGAGTCGAGTGTCGAAAGGTCGCAGCAACTTAACGAACAACGTGAACGTGCCGCTAACTCCAGAATACGAACTTGCATTAATTTACGCAATTCAAGATCCGCGTTCGCATATGATCCGAACATTGACTATGCTAAACAAACGGATATACAAATAGGTAAAATAGATAAAGTCTGTGCAAACTGCCATGCGAAGAAATGGATTGAAGAACCAAACGGCTTTTGTTGTGCCGGAGGGAAGGTAATGCTTCCAGAAATTTCAGAACCACCTCAACTGATTAAAGACCTCTTAGGGTTACATCCATTATCAAAAGACTTTTTAAATAACATTAGAGCATATAACATGGTATTCCAGATGATGTCTTTTGGCGCTAAACAAGTTTGTGAAAGCAACTTCATGTCCACTTTCAAGATCCAAGGGCAGGTGTATCATTTAATTGGTAGCCTATTTCTGGAACAAGACAAAAGTCCGCAATACCTACAAATATATTTTATTTCAGATGCTGATCAACTTTCATTGAGATCTAATATTTCTTCAAATTTGAAAATTGAATTAATCAATCAATTGCAAAGATTATTACATGAAAACAATATATACATTCGCAGTTTTAAATACAATTTTGAAAAATAGTTTTATAACTGATAACTTACGATTAATAATTCACGCTGATCGCATCCTACAAAATGAACATAGGGGGCGTTACAATTCACCTACCACGAACAAAGTTGCTGTGCTATTAGTAGATGAAGATAAAGATCCAAGAGATATTGTGCTACACCAAAGGGATGAGCAACTAAAAAGAGTCTCAGAACTACATCGTGCTTACGATCCTCTACAATATCCTTTGATGTTTATTAGAGGAGAAGTTGGTTACTACGTTACAATTCCACAACAAAATTCCCGAAATAAAACCGTATCATGTATGCAGTTCTACGCATACAGATTAATGATCAGGCCAAAGTTTCAATACCCTGCACTATTTTGGAGATATATTTAATTAGTATTGTGTCGATATGATGGCTAAAATAATTACGGAAAGATTGGACTTCATTCGAAGGAATCAACAAAAGTTACGAACTAATAACTATATACATCTAAAAGATGCCGTTAACCAGGACGCAATCGTAGAAGCTGCTAATATTGGTCAATACGTGATATTACCTTCGTCATTTACCGGCTCTCCGCGTTACATGCCTGAAAAAACTCAGGATGCTATGACCTATGTCCGTAACCATGGCCGACCTGATTTGTTTATCACTTTTACATGTAATCCTGAGTGGCCAGAAATAAAAGAAGAATTGTTTCCCGGACAGCGCTCTTTTCATCGACACGATATTATTTCAAGAGTGTTCCATTTAAAACAGAAAAAATTGTTGAAGTTGCTCACAAAAAATGAAATTTTTGGAACGATTAAATGTTATATGTACAGTGTTGAATGGTAGAAACGCGGATTACCCCATAGCCATATTCTCATATGGCTTGAATCAAAAATACAGCCAGACAAAATTGACAGTGTCATTATTGCAGAACTATCAGACAAGGAAACAGAACCCATTTTGTATGATATTATTTTAAAAAATATGATCCATGGACCATGTGGAGAATACATCCTCTCCCTTCATGAAAAAGGGGATATGTTCTAAAAGATATCCTCGCAGTTTTATTGCTGAGACTAAGACAGGAGACGACGGTTATCCAATGTATTGGCGGAGGGATCCTGATCATGGTGGATATATTGCAACATTAAATATTCGCGGAAAAGCGATTACTGTTGACAATAGATGGGTCGTTCCCTACTCTCTCGTGTTATCTCGATATTTTGAAACTCATATTAATGTTGAATATTGACACTCAGTTCAGACCATAAAGTATATATGCAAATATATAAATAAAGGCTCAGATCAGGCCACGTTATTCGTACAAAACAAACACGATAAAGTTGAAAACTATTTGAATGGACGTCACATAAGCACATCCAAAGCTATGTGGCGGTTATTAGAGTTTCCTATTCATGAGAGACATTCGACAGTAGTGCACTTAGCAGTACATCTTGAAAATGGACAGAGGGTGTACTTTACGTCAAATAACATGCGCCAAGTAGCTGAAAATCCATCAAGAACTACACTTACAGCATTTTTAGAATTGTGTAACTCAGATGACTTTGCAAAGACATTGCTCTATCATAAAGTCCCACAATATTACACGTGGGCCAATAACAAGTTTACTCGAAGGAAACGAGGGCAAAATGTCGAAGGTATCCCGGAGTAAAAAAGACTGCAATAAGACGAGTTTATAATATACATCCAAATCAATCAGAATGCTTTTACCTTCGGATGTTACTGCACCATGTCCGTGAACCTACGTCATTTGAATCTTTAAGGACTGTAAATGAAGAAGTAAAAGAAACATACCAAGCGGCTTGCAGAGATAGGGGTCTTTTAGAAAACGATGAACATTGGGAAAATACTATAAGGGATGCAGTAGTTTCTCAATCTGCCCTTAAATTAAGAGAGTTATTTGTTATTATATTATTATTTTGCCAGCCATCTGAACCACTTAAACTATGGGAAATTTTTAAGCAAGATCTTTGTGAAGATATACTAAACAGGACACGTCATCAAAATAACGATTTTACTATGCCATTCACAGAAAATATTTACAATGAAGGTTTGATTCAAATTAAAGACAAACCTTTAGAGTTAAATGGTAAAAACTTAACTGAATTTGGTTTACTGCCATCTAATCGTTTAAACCATAATCCTTTGGAAGCAACACTGAGACGACCATATGACAATAATCAATTAAATGCTTGCATCGAAGAAAATTACCCTAAGTTAGTGCCAGACCAACGTCAAGCATTTAATATGATACTGTATAGCTACAACGAAGGAAAGGTATTTTTCATCGACGCTCCTGGAGGTACTGGCAAGACATTCCTTATAAATCTTATATTAGCCAAAGTTAGATTTTCCGGTAAAATAGCTTTAGCTGTTGCTTCGTCAGGCATAGCAGCAACGTTACTAAGTGATGGAAAAACGGCACATTCAACTTTCAAATTACTCCTAAACGTATCTGTACACTAGGAAGCTGTTTGCTCCATACATAAAAATGGACCACCTGGTAAAGTATTACAAGAGATCTCTTTAATTGTGTGGGATGAATGCACAATGAGCCATAGGGCACACATGGAAGCGGTCAATCGAACACTCCAAGACTTGAGACATTGTAACAAATTAATGGGTGGTGTAACTTTTGTTTTCGCAGGCGACTTTCGCCAGACATTGCCTGTAATTGCAAGGGGAACCCGCGCTGATATTGTCAAAGCATGTTTGAAATCCTCGGCAATATGGAGTACTATTCAGACACTTAATTTGCGAACCAATATAAGAGCTCATCTCAGGAGGGAGAGATAATGATTTTTCTACACAGTTACTGCACCTCGTCGACGGTAATATTCCTAATGATAATGACTTATAGAAATTGATCAAAAACTAGGACATGTTGTAAATAGTACAACTGAATTAATTATGAAAATCTACTCTAATGTCGAATGTTTATTGCATAAAAATTACAAATGGTTATGTGAAAGAGCTATTGTATCTCCAAGAAATGAATCTGTGAACGACATTAACGATATCATTTTGAAAAAAAATCCCAGGGGAGAATAAAGAGTACAAATCGATCGATACTGTGGTTAACATGGAAGATACAGTGCATTATCCTCAAGAATTTTTGAATTCTTTAAATCCGTCTGGCCTGTCACCACATCGTCTGATTTTGAAGATTGGCACTCCAATCATGTTGTTGCGTAATTTACATCTACCGAACTTATGTAATGGTACCAGACTTCAAATCAAAGAATTGCGTAACAACATCATTGAAGCCACTATACTTACCGGCCCCGCAGAAGGACAGTTAGCATATATTCCACGCATTCCGATGATCCCAATTGATTTACCCTTTTCCTTCAAACGTTTACAATTTTCAGTGAAAGTTTCTTTTGCGCTAACCATCAATAAATCACAGCGACAAACTTTCAAATTTGTGGACATAGATTTAAGAAAATAATGTTTTTCACACGGCCAACTCTACGTTGGTTTATCTAGAGCAGGAAACTAAAAATCAATATATTTTGATATCAGAAGGAAATAAAACAAAAAATATAGTATATTCAGAGGTGCTATAGGTCTATATGTACATAATACGTTATTATTAGTTTAAGTATTCATTTATTACAGAATTATTTTCTCATATTTGCCCATCCTCACAAATAACCATTGAGCGCGCGAAGCGCGCAAAGAACAAACGCCAGCCAATATATAAAGAGGCAAAATTTATTCCATTGTTCGGGGTATCTCAGAAACTACTGAACCAATTTGAAAAAATCTTCTACTGGTGGATAGCTTAGATCTTCCTGAGTAACATAGGCTATGTGCCAAATTGTAATTGATCCATATTTGCCCATCCTCACAAATCCGCAACCACATAACGAGCGCGCGAAGTGCGCGAGGAACAAACGCCAGCTAGTAGTTGATAAACGGAACGATGAATTCCAATATTTACATTTGTATTATCAGCTGAATAACTTGAAATGTTCTTTAAATCTAGCTCAAGTTGTTCCAAGCGAGTTTTCTAATGTAAATAGATTGTTGTGACCGTTTCATTAGGATCTTCATAAAAATCTAAGAGACAAATTTATAATCCACGATCTGGTGAATAATATCTTGCTAAAACCAGAAAAACTTTAACACCATGGTTTGTTGCATCAGATGATATGGTAAAATATACATCGTTTTTCAAGTAGCTAATATGATGTTCTAAAGAATTTGGTCCCAACACGTTGTACGCAATAGCCGCTGCTTTGGTTTTTCCAAGAGTAGTTTTTACAGCAATCTTTGAATCCGAGAATAAAATAGATGATAAATTTGCATGGCAGTCAATAGATCTGGGGCCCTATTCTCGAGATCATGCGATATATATATCGTGGACGCTAATCTTCGCACGACCGATATCGCATGCGTAATACAAAAGACACTGATTTCTATTCTTGAAATTAAGTGAAAATCATAACTCGAAAATTTTCGTACGCGATACTCTCACAGCGTTGCCAAGTTTAAGATAAATATTTGCACCAATCAGAATTCTGCCATAACAAGAAATGAAAACTTAACCTTATCTTAGATATATAAATCATTTCGTACGCCGAAACGATTACCGCTTTTGAGGTTAGTATATTTATTTCTCTTTTCGCGTGAAACTATCTTAATATAATACTTGTGTAAAATACATGAAATGGTCTATGAGTATATTATAATTATTTCTTTTATTAAAGCAGGATAAAGTTAAAACATCTTTCTATAAAATGCAGTCCTCAACTACCGATAAAGAAACTTTAGTTGGTGCTGACAGAATGATAAAATCGGCCCTGTAAGTAAACTATTATTAATATAACAAATTTCACTATTATTAATATAACAAATTGACGCATTAACAACAGATTCGATTAGAATTACTTTGTAAAATGTATTTTGATAGGCAATCAGAGAAAATGAATAATAAATTAAGATCAAGTTATATAACTATGGAACAAAAAGAAACACTGGTTGAAATGATGAAAAAAAAATCCTTAGTTAAAATCGGGCAAATTTTCGGCAACATTTACGACAAAGAATGCACAAAGAATGTGGAAAGCACTCTGCGCTGAAGAACTACATAAAATACCCAACGGAGCTATAAAAGATTGGAAACAATGGAGAAAGATAAGTAGAGAGGTTAGGTTAGGAACATAGAGGAACATAATTTATAACTTTGTAAGATATATAACATAATTGAGCCTTTTAATAATTATTGAACTGTATGCAATTAATTTAGAAATTCCATAAGTAACAAAACGATTTTTTTTACATAGACTTGGCAAGATCTGTGTTCAAAAACAAAAGCAAAACATAATCAAATAAGTAAATACATAAAAAGAACAGGTGGTGGCCCTGCTTTATTAACTTCGGAGCAATTAACATCTACGGAACAGCAGGTTTTGGAAACAATAAATGCAATAACAATCAGTGGTCATGATAATATTGGAGAAACGGAAGTGTCATTTATACTTTCTTTTTTTACATAATTGTAATTTTAATGGAAAAAATTCATCAAAAATGACCAAGACTGGGCTAATAATAATTCTTTATTACTTTAAAACATGACGTTTCGACCTTTGGTTTAGGCCTTTTTCAAATGTAAAACTGAAAGAAATACAGTCTTTTTTAATTACACGACAAAAATGAAATTATACAGTATAGAATTTAGAAAAACATGGTCTTACATTGTGTTAAAAATTACGTTGACATAGAATGCGAAGTGGAAAACACTTAAAATATATAACATGTGTCTTATAAAGTGACTCGTCAGTAAGTGTGTATAAAGAAGGAATATATTAAAACGTCTAAACAGTTCTGATGACCTTATCATAAATAATATTTAGATTGTCGGTGTCTTCTTGGGCGTTAAGAGTGTAATTAGTCTTTTTTATATAGAACATTTCAGCTAACTCTCGTTTCCTAGTATGTCTCTCATTATGTAATATAATCGGATTATCCCAATCGAATTCATGCTCCAATTCAGCTCTATGTTTACTTATGACTGAGAAATTGCTCTCATGCATTTTTATATTATTCCTATGTTCCTTAATACGGGTACTAAGGTGTCTTTTTGTTTGTCCAATGTATGGAAATTGACAATTCTTGCAACTAATTTTATATACTATTTCAGTATAATTGAGTTTCGGAATTCTGTCTTTATCTCGTTTTATTATTGTATTTAATTTTTTAGGAACAGAGTATAATACATTTAAGCCTACCTTGGAAAGGGAATTTTTTATATTTTCACTGAAATTTTTAATTTCCGTGCCGGAAATGGTGTATCGTGCGACGCGCAACATTACTCAAAGAGCCGAACTGTGCTTACGAGAAAGAGGACGGCACTTTGAACAATTGTTGCATTAAATTATGAGAGTGGATTAGACCTACTGGGGATACCACTGTAAAAAAAATGCGCCGTGCTATCTACCGCAAGGTGGTGCGGAAACGATAGCATAATATGTTTGTTCCACACAGAGAGAATTTTCTCTTAGAATTTATTTAAAATTCATTTCTCTTAGAATTCTGTAAATCATGCGAATCGTGAAACAATATTGATATGGGAAAAATTTCATGAGAATTTTTCTGATTAATATTTATCGCAATAGAAAATAATATCTATCATTATAAAATATAAAATATGTTTGACTAATTTTATTAAACTGTATACTAAACTGTATTATAAAATTAATTAAACATATTTTATATTTTATAATGATAGATATTATTTTTTATTGCGATAAATATTAATCAGAAAAATTCTCATAAAATTCTTTCCATACCATATTGTCCCACGATTACCATGATTTTCGGTAAATTCTAAAAGAAAATGCTCTCCGTGCACGAGAAAGAGAGAGAGAGAGAGAGAGAGAGAGAATGTCAAAAAATATTAAAAAATTAGTTGTATTAATTATTTTTCAATCATTTATACTTAGGCGTGTTCATTTGCAAAGCGCGTCTGCCAACGCTTCGTCACGCGATCGCGCGCGTAGCAACGGTATAACATTAATGCTGTCGTTTTTCGCCGTGCGCTTAGTGACCACGCCACAGTGGGCCGTCCCTACTCTCCGCGCGCTTGTACTGGCCGAACTTTATTAATTAATTTCTCTCTTATTATTGAGAATTTTGCAAAATGGTAGATGACTTTTTTACTCGGTTTAACCTGCTCTACCTGCACATGGCGGGTGGGGCGCGAATTATCGGACACCCTGTATGTTTATATAAATAAACATATACATATAGTCTTGTCCAAAAATATTAGCCTATATTTTTTATTTATCTGGAATTCTTTTACCTGTATTGTTTTTTATTGGTTACCGGCATTATACATAAGTTTAAAGTTTAAACTTGTATATAATGGCGGTAACCAATAGGAGAAACAATGCAGGTAAAAGAATTCCATATAAATGAAAAAATATCGGCGCCTAATACTTTTGGCCAAGGCTGTATTATCTATTTTTTAAATATAATTTTGTTTATAGGATTTTGAAGATGTAGAATACTTGGACGAATATCAGCAAATATCACATCCTGAAGGTTCTGAAGTAATGATTGTGGAGGCAATGAATACTAATAATAATGAGGCTACAACGTGCAATATAGAAAATTCCTCTACGGAGAATGAAATACAGAAAGTCATAAATGAAAGGAATAAAGTAATGGCTACTAATAACAAAGAAAATAAAAATGAAACGGTTGAAAATGTACCTATGAGAAACCAAAAAATGTGTTACGCAAAACAAGGACATATTAAACAAAATAAAGAACAACCATGCAAACGAACAGTAGCAAGCCATAGACTTGAAAAAACAATGGAATATACTAATGATTTAGTAAGCCTAACAACAAAAGACCAGCAGATGAGAAAGAAATATTATAGGAAAAAATTAGAATTAATGCTATGAGACATAACAGTAAAAGAAAGAATAGCAACTGCATTAGAAAATATATCCAATGTTTATCGTTTGCAAAAGGTTAATTTTCAAGTTGTGATTTTCGAAGACTTTATACTTTTTATTTATGTTTGAATTATTATTATAATTTAAAAGATTATTTTTACTGTTTCTTTATGTATACTACTACATCAATATTATTTTGTTGCTGTACTGCTAATAATTGCCCGTTAGATCTTATACTTATCTCTTAATACTTTACATCTTAATACTTATTAATTATTATTATAATTATTCATATAATATTCAATATTCTAAGTTTGTGAATATATATAAACATAATTATATATATATGTTCTTATACTATTAAATATTATAAAAAATTTCTCTTTATTAATACATTACTTTCGTTAATAATTACACACACAGATATCTAATCCTGTGAAAACAATTCTTTGTGATATTAGAGTATTATAAATGAGAAGTTCCTATTTTTTATAATAAGTTATTTTATACATGTGCAATAACCTAAGTAGAACATAAAATCAAAATAAGATCAAGATTACATCAAGTTAAGATCATTTTAGGAAAAATCATAATGATCTTATTTGATACACTTTTGAAGATGATTTTGTGATGGAAAGTTTTAAAAGATAATATATGTATATATAATATATGTATTACGTTGGTATATGTATTCCGTTGGTATTACTTTAGACAAATGTTAATAAATAATATACATATTTCAAATAAAATGCGTTTCTTTATCTAAGTAAACATATTTTGAATTAGTAATCTTCGCAAATTTCTTCCTGCGACAAGCTCTGGATTAATACGGTTTCGTTCTGCATTTCCATCTCCATTATCATTAACGTCGAATCCAAAATCAACATTGTAATCTTCTCGGTCCAGTAGTGGTACATTTTCTTCAATGCACATGTTGTGTAATACTACACAAGAATTAATTATGCGCGACGCAACATCTGGTTTATATAATGCAATACCCTATGTTTCAATAAACAGCGGAAACGCATTTTCAATAAACTGTTCGTCCTTTCTATAAGGGATCGAATTCGTCTGTGTGCTATATTGGGTGCTTTCCATTTACATGCACTTGTACCGTCACAGGGGTTTCGGAGCCCCAGTAGCAGGCGGGAGGACTCTACGGTCCCTGAGGTTCCCCCGTCTTTATCCGCCGAAGGGCCTGCTTCCTCGTTGCCGACGGGCGAGGAACTTGAAATAGCTACCGTTGCGGTGGAGATGGACAGAGATCCATTGGATCTCACTTTCGTCGATTGCCTTTCGGCGATGGAGGCTGTTCCACAACATCAGAATCCAGAGATAACTATAGCATCGACACCTGCTGGTACTAGAACTAAGAGGAAAGCGAAGAAGATTTCGCCTGATGCTCCTAGTGAGGATGAGCTTGGAGCAAGTATTCCTGGTACCCAGAGGACTCCTCGCGTGGTCCTGAGGAAACTCAGGTGCAGGAAAAGAAAACCCAAGGAGGTGGACAGTCCGATAGAGGAAGTTTCTCCGGCTCAAATGTCCACGGATAGCGAGTGGAACTCGGAACGTGATAGGATATTCGAAGAAGAAGATTCTGAGCTGGAATTTACTGGGATGCAGCAACTCGATGCTGGATCAGCAAGGAAATTGAGGCCTAAGAAGGCACCTCCCCGGAAATTAAGCAGCGAGTCATCTTCTGCTAAGAACGATTCGAACTTTGAGGTGGTTTCAAAAAAGAATGCCAACCCAGGACCTAGCAAGAGTACGAAGAAGAAAAACAGGGCTAGAAGGAGATCGATGTCCTCGTCGGAAGAAGATGAGGACTCAAACTTCGCCCCAGAAGAGCTGAGAATTATGGGAGCGACAGCAGTCGGTTCTCTTGCCCTCGGATGCTTAGACGAGGTGGAAAATGAGAGAAAGAATAGTCCTAATATCAACGGACAAGTAAGTGGTAGGATGAAGAGAAAGTTAATTAGGGTCAAGAAGGTTATAAACACCTTGATATGCAAAGCAGAGGCTTCTGGAGACCCAGCCCTGTTAAGACTAAGGAATAGGGAACTTTCAGAGGAAGTCCAGAAATTAAAGTTAAACGAGGTTGTAATCAAGAGGGAACTGGACGACATGAAATCCTTGGTGGATACCTTGCGAAAGGAAATCTCCGATCTTAAGGATAGGGTAAATGAAGCAGAAGAGGACAGAAGGAAAGCCAGAGAGTCCCAAAGAATAATGCTTTGGAGACATAAGAAAGAAAGAGGCGAGGTCGTCTGTGAATCACCCTCTGTTCTTATGGATGACCCTCCGGCAAAGGTTGTCGCTTCTGGAATTCGGAAGGAAGATGCTCCCTTGAAGAATCCTGTGAGTGGGATGATGGAGGAATCTGGGCTCCCTCCCTCCTCAGTCTCCACAGACAAAAGTAGGAGTGTCGAGAGCAGAACTAAAGAGATCAATAATCAAATTAGAAATCTTGTTAGACAGAGAGCAGAGTTAAAAAGACAAACCGTGGAAGACAGTGGGACCGGCAGCGATAAACAGAGGGCAAGCACCAAGCCGCTGCCTCAACGTACCCCCCTACAGCGTACCCCGAAGGCCAAGCCTAGGATCGTCGATAATGTTCAGCTGATGCCTCCGAGAGTGGCAATTAAAAACAAAGGCCAAGATGAGTACTTAAGATCGGATAGGAACACGTCGAGGGAACCGGTTATTAACGAATGGACCGATGTTCGAAGGAAAAGAGGAAGTGACAAGTCCAAGCCCAAAAGCGACCAACGGGGGCAGGAAAAGGACTCAGTGCGGAGTAATGAGGGAGTTACCAAAGTGTATACTCAGATGGATGGTAAGCCGAAGAATACGACCCGTAAGCCGCCTAAAACATCGGCGGTCATGATCGTGGGACATAAAGAGGAATTCTCTTATGCGGAAGCCCTCAAAAAGACGCGAGAGTCTATCTCTCTTAAGGACTTAAATATTGAGCGCACCAAAGTCAGAAGGGCAGCTAATGGCGGAATGCTCATAGAGGTTATTGGTCCGGATAGTGCGCGGAAGGCAATGGCGCTTAAAGATAGACTGAGTGTGGTGCTCAAGGATGAGGCTCAGATTACGAGGCCGGTAGTCCGAGGAGAAATCCGGCTGATAGGCCTGGACGCTTCGACCTCTGCAACAGAAGTTAAGGACGTAGTTATTAGCTACGGCGGTTGCCTAGAAGAAGACATAAAGGTAGGAATAATCCGTCCCATGGCGAATGGGTTGTTCACGGCGTGGGTGAAATGCCCTTTAAGTGCGACCGTAAAAATAGCCAACAACGGAAGAGTTAAAATTGGCTGGACGTCGGCTCGGGTGGACTTGCTGGGTGCCAGGCCTACCCAATGTTTTAGGTGTTGGCAATTTGGCCATCTTAGGCACACTTGCCAGTCCAAGGACGACATCAGTGGCCTGTGTTTCAGGTGCGGCGGTAGCGGTCACGCCGCTAGGCATTGTGACGCCCCCCCCGAACTGTAAACTATGTTTGATGGCTGGAAGGGCCTCTAATCACAGGTTGGGCTCCAATTTCTGCCCAGCTGTTAAAACTCCGGCTGGAAGGGAAGGAACCGTTGCGGTTGCCGGATCTTCTGCTGTCTCAGCGCGGGGGACTGAGGCTATGGACTGCCATTGATGAAGGTCAAATTTCTTCAGGCCAATGTAAATAGGAGCAGGCCATCGCTCGATTTACTGGTCCAACACGCAAAGGAGACCGATGCGGGAGTATTACTAGTGTCCGAGCCTAACACCATTCCGGGTTCGGACAACTGGTTCTCCAGTAGGGATGGGAACGCGGCGATCTTCTGTGATCCCAACTTCACAAGAAGGAGAAGCCAGCTTGTCAAACAAGGCTTAAATTTTGTAGCTGTAGGTTGTGGAGCCTATCTAATCGTGTCGGTATATATTTCTCCTAGGCTGCGCCTAAGAAATTTCAATTCTATTCTGGATGAGATTTCTTTGGTGCTTTTCGGTCGGGTTGACAAACTAATTATCGGAGGCGATTTTAACGCCAAAGCTGGTTTATGGGGAGCTTCATACACGGATGGCAGAGGTCGCCTAACATCCATTTGGGCTGCGGAACGCAATCTTCGGGTGGCAAACATTGGCGACAGACCCACGTGTGTTAGGGTTCAAGGAACATCAATGTGGACCTCACGTGGGTTTCTTCGGATATTCTACCTTTTATCGATAACTGGCAGGTAGAAGAGGAGGTTGAGTCTCTGTCGGACCATTTATTTATTTCCTTCACTCTGAGCACTTCTTGGTCCCGTCCAACTCCGGGCCGTTTGGGATGCCGGAGATGGAATCTCAAGAAGTTTGACAAGGATATGTTTATGGCTGCTCTCAATTGGAGTGGATTCGAGCCAGATGTGGGTGACCATACTGACGTCAATCGAATGATCAAGTGGCTCGACCGAATCATGCAGGAGGCTTGCGATACGGCATCCAGCAGGATAGGGTCGAGGAAGCCCCGTAGGCAGTCATATTGGTGGCAGGATTCGGTGGCCACCCTCAGAAGCAGGTGTACACACACGCGAAGACTCTAGCAGAGAGCTAAGAGGAGGAGGCGTCGTGACCAGGAAGAGATCAACGACCTTGGCGAAGACTATAGGCTGAAAAGGAAGGCTCTCAGAAAAGAGATAGCTAGACTGAAATCTCTAGCATGACAGGAGTTAATTAATTCGATCGATAACGATCCGTGGGGCCTTCCTTATAGATTGGTTATCAAAAAATTGAAAGCGGCCTCTCCAAGTATGACGGAGTTGCTCGACCCGGATACTTTATCCGATCTTTTAGATTCATTATTCCCAAGGAATAATCGACCGGATCCCATAACAGATTGGAATGATTTTGTATGGTCGGATAACTGGATGGTCCAGCAAAAGTGAAATAACCAGGGTTATCTCTAAGAAAACGGCTTCTGCTACCAAAGCTCCTGGCCCAGATGGTTTTGGATTGGTCGTGTGGAAGAAGACGCCGGGCAAGATTTTGGAATGGATGAGGCACATCTATAACGAATGCCTCATAAAAGGTGTCTTTCCTAGAGTGTGGAAACGCGCCAATCTGGTTTTAATCCCAAAAGCGGCTAAGACCGGTGCACTGGAGGGTGGATTGCCTAAGATAAGACCGATCTGTTTTTTAGATGATATTGGTAAAGCTTTTGAGCGAATAATTGTTGATCGGATGATATTATGGCAAAGCATGAATCCGGAGTCATGCTTGTCTGCGAATCAGTTCGGCTTCATGAAATGGCGATCTACCTGCGATGCCCTTCTCTTAATAAAAGAGATCGCTTTACGCGCGGTAAAGGCAAATGGTGGTTTTGCTTTCGCGATTTCGTTGGATATACGAAATGCGTTTAACAGTGTTCCGTGGCGGGTCATCCGCGGAGCTCTGAGGCACAAGGGGTTTCCCACTTATATTCGTAGAATCCTTGACTCGTACCTGTGTGACAGATCAATAAATTATATCGGGATGGCAAGCAATACGAGAGACCCATGGAAGCGGTGGTGCCTCAGGGCTCCGTGCTTGGCCCCTTCCTATGGAATATCACATTTGACGATATTCTGAACATAGAAATAGATGATGACGATGAATACAACGAAAGTCATATAATATGCTACGCGGATGACACCATGATTGTGGTAACTGGTCCCAATCTGTTGCTTGCCAGGGTGAGAGCTTGTCTCTTGGCGAATAGAGTTATTGAGGCTATTCAAAAGTTAGGGCTGGCGGTTGCCACTGAAAAAACGGAGGCAACTCTGTTCTTTAGAGAGAGGGCGGATGATATGCCGAGGCAAATTTTCATCAATGACGTCGGTATAAGCCTTTCACCTAGTATTAAGTACTTAGGCATTTATATCAATTCGAAGTGGTCCTTTAGCGACCATTTCCGTTACGTAAAGGACAAAGCGGGTCGAGTTATCAGGGCCCTGAATAGGCTTATGCCTAATCTCAGAGGCCCTGATGAGAGACAGCGGCGTCTATACGCAAACGCGATTATGTCGGTTTTGTTATACGGTGTGCCGGTCTGGGCGGAATATTTTTGGCTTAAACATTAGGTTTATGTACGTTCATATTTTGATTTGTTAAATTTAAGGGGGGAGAGAGGGGGGTAGATATGGATACGTTTACGTACCCGTATTCTGCAACTAAAAGAGGGTTAGGGGGGGCTTAAGGGAATGGGACTTTTTTGCACACATACACACACACACGCACACACATACTCACACACGAACACAGATATATTATTTAGGGTCAGGTCGATAGGGGGGGGGGGGGTTTTGTTAAAATTAAATCAGGAGGGGCTGGCTCTGGGACCAAGGGAGAGAATGGATGGATTACGGATATGTCACTTGGCCAGCTGGGTTCTTAGGCAGTCATGCGCAAGCGGGTCCCTGAGTTCCCGGTGCTACGGCCAGAGTTGGCAACGGGGGTGAGGTTATAGTGGGTGGGAGTCCCACACTGCCGGTTGGTACGGGCTAACCGGCGTGCATAAGGCATTTCCTCATCCCTCGTAAAAATAAAAAAAAATTACATGCACTTGTGTCGACTTACGTTAACTCAAGTGAACTCAAGTTAGTAACCTCAATACGATAAATGGAAAGCCACGCTTCATCACGCTTGACTCACCATCCAAGCAGAGTCACTCGAAGTCGACTTGTGTCATCGACAAAAAGCGACACAAATGTAATGGAAAGCAGAAATGATACTAGGAGTCAGGTTGTGTCAACTTGTGTCACTAAATGGAAAGCACCCAATGTAATGGAAAGCAGAAATGATACTAAGAGTCAGGTTGTGTCAACTTATGTCACTAAATGGAAAGCACCCATTATAGCAATCTTCAGAAGAGTTCGGTTCAGCATTTATGACAGGTGTCAATAATCAGGGTCATCTTAAGACATACCCAGAATCGCCTAGAACATAAAACAATCAGTCAAGATTAAACATATTTCATACATTACCGATGTTATATCAAGCGACGCGGTAGCGACGCCAAGTATAAAAAAATTTCTTTCTATTTTTCGAAGTTGCCTATATACAGGGGCTGCGGCGCTACCAAGTAGCTACTCGGAATTTTACCTCAAGTTAAACTTTCGATTAAGATATTTCTTGAACTAAAGCTGTAATAAAAAATCTAACTTTTATCATATAATGCGGATACAAGCTTTCGATTGCGACCAGTTTCAATAAGATTGATGCAGTCAATCCTGAGAAATGATTTTATTCGTATATCAGAACGTGACTTTTCGTTCTTCAGTTCCAGATTCAGACTCACGTACGTATGCTTGCACGCACACATGCAAAGCGATTTTGTCCCTCAAAGCGCATTTGCAGCGCTCATGTACGATTTTATTCGCTTGAGTGTGCAAATACGCCTTAAAAAACAAAATCATATGTGGATGTGTGGAGATAATGTTTATATTTTATAGGCGCGGGGTATAATACGAGAAGAAAAGTAATAAAATAATTAACGGTTATGAGAATATCGCGGAATAGTGCAACACTAGGGAAAAGAAGTGATAAAGTGACATAAAATTATTAATGGTTAAGAGTATCGCAAAATAATGCAAGGACAAGGAAGAGAAGTGATGTTATATTGAATAAAGTGAGGTTATATTAGCGAAATTGAGCGAATGCTTTTACACTTAAGTGAATTTGTGCATTATCAATTAACATATTTCTCATAAATGAATTGTTGGAAAATAATTATTATAGAAGCATTGGAATATTTGGAAATTTTGGCTGGCCATGTTTTCGATAATGATAAGCAGGTAATTATACGCACGAACGCGCATTCATATATAATGTTTATTTATATATTGTATATAAAAATGTAATTAATGCATAATTAATATTTTTAGATTATCTTATAAATGGCTAAGCAATTGCATGTTTATGTTAATGTAGTAAAATAAATCTTGTAATTCTATCAAAAATATCATAAAAACAACAACATTGAATACAAATTTTATTAATTGACAGTATAAATAATAAAATGATAAAATCATATTGCACTTCTATAGTGTCCACAAACATTTTGCGGATCAGGAAATACTAGCAACTTTTGGTTCTGGAAATGTGAATGTTTATTTTATATATAAATGTAATTAATGCATAATTAATATTTTTAGGTCACTTACGATTGACTAAGCAATGAGTTGCATGTTTATGTTAATTCTATCAAAAATATTACATATACAGTTGAATTAAAAACATCGGAGTTAGAGTCTGAAATAAAAATATTCTCCATTAGTTAAAGATGAGATATAAGGTAATAATTTTGATTATAAATTACATAATAAAGGTTACTTATTTTCTTGGACTAAATACTTTAAGGACAAAATTTAGGGCCATTGCACAAGTTTTTCTGTAACACGTTACGTTATGTTAAGACGTTACTGACTAAACTTAGATTCGCATGTTACCTTAATCTTCAGTCAACGCACAAAGAAAATCCTAACATAGCAAAAATATTACTACGTTATGATTTTCTTTGTGCATTGACTGAAGTTTAAGATTACATACAAATCTAAGTTTACGGTTAGTACTTCCAATTAATGTAACAATATATTACGCAAAAGCTTGTGCAGTGGCTCTTAGTTTATTTATAATGATTGAACTTATTTTTCTCAGCAATGAGAAACGGAGAGAGAAAGATAGAGATTGCATAAGCTTTTTCATATTCCCCTTTGAATCTCAATATTGTTCCTATGCACAATACATATACACATATTTGAATTTTCCATATGTAAAATATAAATCAAGAATATATATAAATAGTAAATTAAAGATTAAGACTTTTGCAATACCTTTCCTAAATATTGGTTTCTCGTTTTGTGGTTGACTCAAAACATGTTTCACATTTCCTAAAGCTGCATCGTAGGCTTCTGTTTTAATCAATCTAACTGCCAAATTATTATGAACTTTTATACGATTCTCTAATAAAATCTACATTTCAACATCACTAACTGACTCTCCCTCCTCATTTGGATTCAAATTTGAACTACTTTTGTCGATGACAGATATTCTAATGCTCTTCAATAACATTATATTGCAAAAGGCAGCTCCATCCTAATAAGTCATCAATTTCCACGTTGACGTTTTCTCATTGCTTTAAAAAAATGTTTAACTATTATGTCAAAAAAAGTTAAATAAACTGTCTTGTCCTTAAAGTATTTAGTCCAAGAAAATAAATAACCTTTATTATATAATTTATAATCAAAATTATTACCATATTTTTCTTCTTTAACTAATGCTTAACATTTCTATTTCAGGCTCTAACTCTAATGCTTTCAATTCAACTGTATATGTAATATTTTTGACAGAATTAACATAAACATGCAACTCATTGCTTAGCCAGTTGTAAGTGATCTGAAAATATTAGTTACGCATTAATTACATTTATATATAAAATATAAAGAAATATTCACATTTCCAGAACTAAAAGTTGTGAGTAATTCCAGATCCGCAAAATATTTGTGGACACTATAGAAGCGATATGATTTTTCATTTCATTATTCTTTATAAAGCCAATTAATAAAAATGTGTTCAATGTTGTTGTTTTTATAATATTTTTGGTAGAATTACCATAAGATTTATTTAAGTACATTAACATAAGCATGCAACTCATTAATATGTTAATTGGTAATGCACAGATTCACTCAAGTGTAAGCATTCGCTCAGTTTGTCTATTATAATCTAACTTAGCTCAATATGACATCGATTAGAAGAAATTATCTTCTAAATTCTCTTCCTTGCTATTCCGCGATACTCTTAATAACCGTTAATCATTTTATCACTTTTTTTTCTTGTGTTGCACTATTTCGCGATATATAAGCATATTTAATAAATTATTATGTCTGACAATAGTCTACAAAATTTTATTGGTATCCTTAATATCCTTATTATCCTGATTTGATCCTCTATTCTTAAAATTATGGAATTTTCGTGCAGCTTCACACGTATGAATAAGTGAAAGATATAACTACCTACTAAAAAAAACCTTACACAGGTAAAAAAAATACGCTAAATATATAAAAATTTCATAGCTTGTATGTAATAAAGAGTTAAAATATATAAGAGTTAAAGTATATAAAAATTTCGCAACTCGTATGTAACATAGAGATTAAATAAATTTTTACAAAAAGCAGTGATATCCTATTAAAAAAACCTTACAAAGGTAAAAAAATACGCCAAGTATATAAAAACCGTAGAAAACTTTAGAGTTTAAAAAAATATTTACTCCTAAAAAAACTTATAAAAATAATTTTCCTCTAAAGAAATAACCTTAAAAAATATAAAATTTGAAAAATAATTTTTTCCTAAAAAGTATTCTCTAAAAAATAAAAAATCAAAACTAAACATGAAATCAATAATTAGCCAAGTATTTAGAAGCAATTCAATTTGTGAGGGCTTGAAATAGTATTTGCCATAAAATCAATCTTGCATTTATAAAAATATAATACATAAATTTTCTCCATGAAGTCAAAACGCATTTTATTATTAAGAAAAATTTATTTTTAAAATAAGTTTAATTTTGTATGATAAATGTTTTGATATATAAAATAGCATTATTATGTCACACGGATTTTATTACAAATAGTAAAATATAAAACTATTTAACCTCCACTGCGCCATGACGTTGATCACATTGATTGTCAATTTTAAATATAAAAGTGTCCTGTGCTACAAATTGATCGAAGTGTTTGAAATTGCTGTTTTAAAATTAATCATAAGCTTTGCCAAGTAGGTCCGGAACTAAAGGGGTTACGACACAAAGTAACATACAAAAACTTGGCGTGCCCCGGTCGCATTACTCATATATTTTTATTAACAGGTTAATAATAATTTCTGATAATAATTTGCAAATTTTAATTTCAGACATATAATTCGCGAACCTTAATTTTAAATATTTGCTAATAATAACATTAACATGTTGATAATAATTTGCAAATTTTAATTTCAGATATATACTTCGCGAACCTTAATTTTAAATATTCAGTAATAATAATGAGACCGGGGCACGTCAAATATAGCTATTATGGGTACTTCCTGGAAATTTCGCATTTACATGAATGATTTTCATATCACTGTCATAGATCTGAAAAATACATGTAATTATTATACACACATAATTTATGTGATCCCATAGTTCGCTCCATATTATATATATATATTGTGACGACTTTTTCCTCCGATCGCCCGCGGAGCACTCGGGACGAACGGCGGTCGTCGACAAAAAAGAAAGATTTTATTATGAATCTTTTTGATAAATTATTTCCGCGGGAACAAGGGTCTTGGTCGTTCCGTGCGTACCGCAGCAGAACGCCAGCCGACGAATAAGCGACAATTTAATCGGATTGGGCGCTAGACACGGTCTTTCACGTGTCAATTCGCGATAATTAAACAAACGCGAAAATTCGGCCGGAAGTTCCGCGACGGGCCGGCTGCTCACCTAACGGTAGAAGGGCAGGGTGTGGTTGCCGCGAAGATAATACTTAATACGATAAATTTTCGCGAAACTAAGGAACTCGACGTAATACTCCATGAAACACGTCACAAAGAGACACAAAAAGAAAAGACGCAAAATTAATAGAAAAGTATAATCCGATTTATTATAATCATAGAAAATATAAATGAAAGCGAATAAGGTTCAGAATAAACAGCGTTTTAAAGAAGACCCAATAATATCATCAAGAAAGATCAGATAAATTTGACGTTAACGAAAGAATATTACATAGCAAATAAGATAGAAATCGTAAATAAATTCAACATTAACATATGAATCAGAAATAGCGACAATATCCGGAAAATTACTCTCGCGTAGAGACGTAGAAATTATCTCTACGGAGTTCATATAACAAAATATTCTAATGCCGAATTAACCTCGAGAAAATAATACCACAACATAAATACGCAATACAAAGAAAAGAACCAGAAAGCGACGAACAAGATAACGCGAAATAGAACTAAGACAGCAAATACGGCTGAGACGCGACAATCGAAGTAAGAATGATCAAATCCAGTATATCTCGGGGATCGTGATATTTTACGCGAATTTCCACGCGATCGACAGTTCGCAAGATGAGCGAGATAGTTACATTCGGATGGGAAGAGAGCAGAGAGAAACACCGCGCGCCTCGTCTATCGCCGTCTTGCTCGCTCTCGCGCGCGCGCACTCTCTGTCTCTCTCAGATTCACGCTCTGGCACGTGGTCGCGCAATTCCTTACTTCTTTCGTGCACTCGCGATGCCGTAATCGTACGAGGGACGATAATTATTATGACGCGACTAATATTTCACACTCACACGAACAATACGACACACTCTAATACAATTTCAGTCATCCAAAAATAATGCGCGACATTAATGAGAAGAACGCGACGACTGTTGAACCCCGGAGAGACGAAGTTTCGCAGAGTTAAGTACGACGCGTAATTATCGCGAAGATCCTCGTCGTATGACCACGATCGCTCTCGCGAAATCGCTAAAGAATTAATATTTTCGAAAACCGAAGCGGGCTAGGCCCGTACGCCAAGAACGTAATTACACAAATAAATTCGGGTCAGAACGACTGAGGCTCGGATTTACACAACGGACGTTTTAATTACTTTACCGCAAAAAGTGCGAGGGTAGCCTCACCGGACAAAATCCTCCTTGGCTGCGTGGCAGTCTCGATAGCTCTAGTCTCAAATCTCTTAGTCTCTTTTTCCTTGGTCTCTCTATCATGCGTTCTGCTGGGTCGAGCGGTCGCGCCAATCTGCCGAATCTACGTGCTCGCGATCGGCAGCCGGGCGAATTCGGCCGGGGGTAGGGACGCGTCAGCCAATTAGGGCTTTCCGCGATTTTCCCCGATCCCGCGACAATGAAGAATTTGATAGGGCATCTTCGGTGCCCTTCGCGACATCGTATACAATAATTTATGGGACGCCGATTATTATCAATAATTCGAGTCTTTGGTAGACTCGCGCTGCGGACATCCGTACTGCTGGTGGCGGCCGGCGGAATCCGTCGGAGAGGGTGCGGGTGGGTGGAAATCCTCCGCGTGATTCCGGGCCCTTCCTGCGCCTGCTGGTGGGCGCGTTCCTGCCGGGCCCGCGAATGTCTCGGTCCTCTTTCCTCCTGGCCGCTCTCCTTGTTTTCGGCTGAATTCCTCAGCTCGTCCTTATTTTGAACAGTTTTTACACTGTTTTGCAGGTTCGGTTATTTGTTCAACGATAATATCCGTCGCTCGTCAAGGCTCCCAAATAATATAAAAATAAAAGAAACAAAAACGCGTTAATTAATATAATTGTTCGCGACGCTAAGTCTCTCTGGGTTCTCATTCTCGCTCGTTTTCGCTCGCTCTCTTGGCGCGGCCGCTCGGCTTTTCGCCCCGCGATAGGGAGTGCACGTGCGTCGGGACGACCACGTCACAATATATTATATATATATATATATATTTTATATATATATATATATATATATGTAGCTGCATATTTGATATTAACAATTTATCTAGTATATATAAAATTTATTTTACAAATTTATATCTACCTTATACGTTAGTAACTTACCAGCTTAATATTAGTGGAATAGTAACCTTCCTGTTTACATATATATATTCAGGAAATTGTGGATGATGTGTAGGAGGTACAATTGCTACATGGGTACAGTCAATGCATCCAATAATTCCTGGGAATTGATATTTCTGCCAAAACCTGTATAAAAAAATTAATAAGTTTCATTTAACATTAATTGATAGTTAATTCTTTAATATACAGGGTGATTCAAAACAACCGTTTGTTTTTAAAATGTCGTATTCCTGACTTTATTCTAAAACGATTTTTCCTTTACCAAAATTTTATCCGAAGCTTAGTTTTTAAATTATAAGGAGAAATAGTTAGCAAATTACGAGACGAATACGGGCGGTAGGCAGGAGCGGCGCGACTCACCGTCCGATGCAGGTGATTACGTGGGGCGCTCGCTGCGATCAGCTGCTTGCTACACGCGATGGGTGTGTGTGTGTGTGTGTGTGTGTGTGTGTGTGTGTGAACGTATACGCGTATACACACATACACGTTCAAAAACACACACTCTCTCTCTCTCTCTCTCTCTCTCTCTCTCTCTCTCTCTCTCTCTCTCTCTCTCACACTCACTCACTCACTCACTCACTCACTTATTCTTACCTTGTAGAGATTCGATATCTTAATACTGATGAATAATTACTTCACGACCGTAGATAACAATGAGACGTTCCCATGTGACACACCGAGTAATAAGCGAAGTTTTTTCTTTCAAAAATTGTATCACGTATTGACACTTTTACGAATTTACTTTTACATATTTGCGCACTTGATCGATAAAATGAGGAATTTACTAACGATTATAACGGTTAATCACAATCAATTACTACCGATTAATTATTAAAATCGTTAAATTACTATCACTTAGTGATAGTAATTAATTAATAAGTGATAGTAATTTAACGATTTTAATAATTAATCGGTAGTAATTGATTTTGATTAACCGTTATAATCGTTAGTAAATTCCTCATTTTATCGATCAAGTGCGCAAATTCGTAAAAGTAAATTCGTAAAAGTGTCAATACGTGATACAATTTTTGAAAGAAAAAGAACTTCGCTTATTACTCGGTGTGTCACATGGGAACGTCTCATTGTTATCTACGGTCGTGAAGTAATTATTCATCAGTATTAAGATATCGAATCTCTACAAGGTAAAAATAAGTGAATGAGTGAGTGAGTGTGTGAGAGAGAAAGAGAGAGAGAGAGAGAGTGTTTGTGAACGTGTATGGATGTGTATCCGCGTATACGTTCACACACACACACACCCATCGCGTGTAGCAAGCAGCTGATCGCAGCGAGCGCCCCACGTAATCACCTGCATCGGACGGTGAGTCGCTCCTGCCTACCGCCCGTACTCGTCCCGTAATTCGCTAACTATTTCTCCTTATAATTTAAAAACTAAGCTTCGGATAAAATTTTGGTAAAGGAAAAATCGTCTTAGAATAAAGTCAGGAATACGACATTTTAAGGATAAACGGTTGTTTTGAATCACCCTGTATATTTATGTATGTATATATACATATATACATATATATAATATAAGCATTACTGATATAAGAAATTATTTGCTTTATTTCTTTAAAATCTGTCTTTTTAAATTTGAAATGTACAAATGGAAACGCGAGACACAAGACCTTTTATAAATTATAGAATAAAAATTATCATCATTAATAAAATAATTAAGATCATATTTATTTAAAAAATATTTACCTATCTCTTATATGTTTAACTACTTCTTCTAAAGTTGAAGGGCTTTTAACCCATCTATTTAATATTTCTGGTTGATTCAAAGCTTCCGTTACATTTTTAATGCATCTGCTCACAGATGATTGACTAATAGCTAAATTAATGTTATACCCTATGTCTGCCTTGTAACTGCCAGATGCCATAAAGCCTATAGCTGTTACTGTTGAAATTGAGCAAATGCAACATCTCGCGACATTCTCGAGCACCCGTTAAAGAATAGTTTACTAAGCAACGTTATTCTTTTACTTGTTTTATTATTCCTGTCTAAAAGAAATGTAAGAAGGTTAAGCGAAGTATCTCGTTCCAAAATAAAGTGCATTAATTGTATAGAACATCTCAATCAAGTTCTTTCACCGTCGCAAATCTCAAACAGGTTATGGACCCAGCACGCTTCCACTGCGCTAGGATAAAATATCGTACGTGAAGCGTTTTCACAAGAATAATATATTGTGCGTCAAACAAATTCTGTTGTGCAGGTTATCTCGAAATATTGACATTTTTTCTTCTTCTTCACGCCGAAATAAACTCTCTAGTTAAAGTGAACACTGCGAAAAGTGTGTTGTCGCACATCCGAACATTGCACAGATAATAACTCTTGTTTTCCACGAAGGAGAAATTAAGTGAGCACAAGTACGCGTGTGTCGAGAGCGAGTAAGTGCAACATAACACAGACAGAATGAGTTACACAAGCGTAAAAATCGAACCACTCGGTAAAGAAAACTTTGACACTTGGAAAATCCAAGTAGAAGCACTACTTATAAAAAACGATACGTGGAAATATGTAAGTGGAATCTGCGTAAAACCTACCGAATCACCGGATGCACGTGGGAGTCCAACGACGCGAAAGCAAAATCTGATTTGATTTTGACAATTTGCCCATCAGAATTAAAACAAGTAAAAAATTGCATTACTTCAAAAGACATTTGGGACAAATTACACAATGTCTACCAGTCAAAAGGACCGGTCCGAAAAGCAATGCTGTTAAAAACGTTAATTTTACTGAAGATGAAAAGCGGGGAAGATATGAGGGACCACATACGAAACTTCTTCGATATCGTTGACAAAATTCAAGAAATGGAACTGGAAATCATCGACGACCTTCTCACCATCCTTCTGCTCTACAGCATCCCGGACGAATACGAATCTTTTCGAATTGCCGTCAAAACTCAAGAAAAACTACTGGAACCAGAAGCACTGAAAATCAAACTTCTTGAAGAATACGAAACGCGAAAAAGAAATACAAGAGAGAATGTTCCAGGTGCAATGTTTGTAAACAAGAACTCCGGTAAATCAAATCATATTAAGAAAAACGAGAATCCGAAGAAGGAACGTTTTAAATTTGCCTGTTACACGTGCGGAAAAATCGGCCACAAATCCAGAGAATGCAAGTCGAAATTTTTCAACAACAACAAACAGAAAGAGAAAGAGCAAAAACACACCGAATCAACCCGAAATGCAGAAATTGCAATGAAAGCCCATACTCAACGCAAAAAACAGTGGTGTTTAGACTCAGGCGCGTCTTCGCACATGTGTTCGGAAAAGACAAAGTTCGAAGAGGTCAAGACAACGGAAATCTAGACTTTAAATCTGACAAACAACAATTCAACGAAAATCAAAGGAACCGGAACCGTAAAATTAAAAACGGAGGAAGGTCTCGTTGCGAAACTCGAAGAGACATTGTACGTTCCCGATCTCTGATCGAATTTTTTATCAGTAGCAAAGATAACTGAGCACGGTTTTGAAGTTATTTTTAGAAAAAACGAAGCCATCGTCACACACCCAGAAACTGGAGAAGAATTTATGTTTGCTCATCGAAACGGAAATCTATACTATGTTGACGAATCGACCGAAGAAAGCAAAATAGCGCAAGCATCTACGTCATCACTCCGAGAATAGCACGAACGTTTTGGACACCTCAACATAAAGGACCTGAAGAATATTATACGTCAGAAGAAAGCGGATGGAATTAACATTGAAGCCGAAGAAGATTTACCCGCGTATGAAACATGTATTAAGGGGAAGCTAGCGCAGACACCGTTTCCGAAGTCAGCTTCTCGAACTACAGAAATTTTAGAACTCGTACACGCGGACGTTTGCGGACCTATGCGGGTAAACTCTCTTTCTGGATTCCAATATTTCGTAACCTTTATCGACGACAAGTCCAGATGGTGTGAAATATATTTTTTGAAGAAGAAAAGCGAAGTCGCAGACAAGTTTAAGGAGTACAAAAACATGGTCGAAAAGAAAACTGAAAGAACAATTAAAACAGTTCGATCTGATAACGAGTGGAAGAAAGCAATGATCAACGAATACAAAGCCCTGAAAAAGAGCAGAACCTGGATCATCGTCGAACGCCCGAGAGGAAAGAGGGTCGTTGAATCGAAGTGGGTCCTGCGTACGAAGTACAAGAAAAATGGATCGATCGATCGGCGCAAAGCCAGACTGGTCGCAGAAGGTTTCACGCAAAGACCAGGGGTCCGTTCCGAGTTACGCATGAAGTGCGTAGACTGCATAGAAAGTCGTTCCGATTTAAACAATGCGCTCATTGGAAGCGCTTTGGTAGCGCTGAGAATTCCCTAGATTGTACTAATCGTACTGAATTCTTAGCACTTCTTCCAGCGCATTGATTGCTTCTATTTCGACTTGAGGCAGTTGATGCGTCTGATGCGTTTATGCAGTCTATGCGCTTCTTGCGTAATTCGGAACGAAAGTCCGTTGTCGTTCGTGAACGTGTTTAAACGCGTTCCTCCGCGTGTCCTTTGTGACCCTATTTTTGCGCAGTATCAAGTCCTGTAGTACTTGAATTACAAATCTTATTTTACCAGTTGATGGCCGGTAATTTTGGATTCCTATTCCAAAAGTTGACCAATAAAAAAACATAGAAGTAGAAGTAGTTCGTGATTCGTGAACGTGAACGGACGTGTTTAAACGCGTTCTTCCGACGTGTCCTTTGTGACCCTATTTTTGCGTACTTATCAAGTCCTCTAGTACTTGAATAACTTTACTGGTACTTCCATATAAAGCAAACCAATATGAATCATTTTAACAATTACAATTCGTTTGTTGACGTTTTGCACGGCGTCCATTTTCAATTCGCATTAGTGCGCAGGTAACCGTTCCGAATAACTAAAGCGCTTCATGCGCATTGACAAAACGGAACGATTTCAAAACGCTGCGCAACAGTAATGCAGTCTATGCGTTTCATGCGCAACTCGGAATGGACCCCAGGAATCGATTTCAACGAAACTTGCGCCCCCGTAGCAAGAATCGGATTCATTCAATTACTAATGGCAATTGCCCTCGAACTAGAACTTGAAATACACCAATTGAATTTCGTCAGTGCTTATTTAAATGGTGACATCGAAGAAGTTTTTATGGAAATCCCGAACGAATTCTACAAAATTTTAGATAAAGATGAATTACAAAAATTTTCGGGAGACAAAATTTGTTTGATTAAAAAGGCAC
This sequence comes from Lasius fuliginosus, assembly GCA_949152495.1. Lineage (NCBI taxonomy): Eukaryota > Metazoa > Arthropoda > Insecta > Hymenoptera > Formicidae > Lasius > Lasius fuliginosus. The sequence goes on along the minus strand of OX424455.1, from coordinate 10,707,625 downwards.
TTTATGGCTTGAAACAGTCAGGCAGACAGTGGTACAAGAAGCTAGACGAAAGACTGAAAACTAGAATTGAAACCATTGCTCTCGGATCCTTGCGTATACGTATACAAAAAGGAGAAAGACATCATAATCGTAGCTATCTATGTTGATGACCTGATGATAGCGTCCAATAATCCGAAGAAATTGCATCAACTGAAAGTTGAATTGTCGAAATCTTTCGAGATGAAGGACTTGGGTCTGCTAAATTTTTTCCTTGGGATTGAATTCAAGCAAGATAAACACAAGATCATTATGTCACAATCCAAGTACGTGAAGGACGTTTTAAAACGTTTCAATATGGAAGATTGTAAACCAGTCACAACTCCGATGAATCCGAACGAGAAACTATCGAAGGAAATGTGTCCGAAGACCGAGAAAGAGAAAAGAGAAATCGAAAAATTACCGTACCAGAGCCTCATCGGCTCCCTGATGTATTTGACTGTCTCGACACGACCTGACATCATTCACGCTGTGAGTGTTCTTAGTCAATATAACTCTAATTTCGGAACGCAACATTGGGTAGCAGCAAAAAGAGTATTGCGATACTTGAAAAACACGGAAAACCTGGGTTTAATATTCAAGAAATCCGGAGAGAATCTTGTAGGCTACACCGATGCGGACTGGGGCGCGAATATCGATGACAGAAGGTCCTACACAGGATACGTTTTTAGTTTTGCGAATGCAGCTGTCAGCTGGGAATCTCGCAAACAAAGAACCATTGCAATGTCAAGCACCGAAGCTGAATACATGGCTCTTTCGGAATGCACGAAGGAAGCAATTCATCTGAGACGTTTCCTGTCCGAGATTTTGGGCCAGCAGCAAACAATGACTATTTACAAATGACTATTAACGACAACCAAGGTGCCGGACAGTTGTGCAAAAATCCCATTTTTCACAACCGCACAAAACATGTTGACATTCGCCATCATTTTGTGCGAGAGTCCATTGAAAATGGAGATATTGAGGTTGAATATCTCCCCATCGACGAGATGCCTGCCGATGTTCTGACAAAGGGATTATCTGCTCCAAAACATTACAAGTGCATCATGTCACTCGGAATGGACAGGATCCAGATAAAATGAAGATGGAAATATGTGCCTACGTAACGCGAGAAGTCATTTGAGGGGAAGTGTTGAAATTGAGCAAATGCAGCATCTCGCGACATTCTCGAGCACCCGTTAAAGAATAGTTTACTAAGCAACGTTATTTTTACTTGTTTTATTATTCCTGTCTAAAAAAGAAATGTAAGAAGGTTAAGCAAAGTATCTCGTTCCAAAATAAAGTGCATTAATTGCATAGAACATCTTAATCAAGTTCTTTCACCGTCGCAAACCTCAAACAGTTACAACCTATAGTAAAAAATTAATTTAATAAATATTATGTAAATGGTACAATATTTAAACAATCATATACAAGAAACATTTTATTAACATTTTATGTAACATTTTATTATAATTTTATTTACCTGTGTGTTTATATCTAATGCTGATAATCATCTTGGTTGTTCATTAATATATTCTGATACAATATTACTGACATCTTCAGCTATTCTTTTATTTACTCTATATAATCGAATAAAATCCTTATTCAATAACTCGAAAGGATCATTTCTTGCATGAAATATTCGTCTTACTACTGCTCTTCTTTCGACTTCTTCGAGAAGACGAACTGCTTCTAAATTTATTAAATTTTGCATATTCCACTAAATCTGTAAAAATCGATTATATGTAATACTAGAACAAAACAGACGCGCGCTACGCGCGCGCAAATAGACTATTTATTGTTACACGGAAAAAATCTCAATTCATGTAACTAAATAGGCTCCAAAAATTTCGATAGAAAGAAATAATATTATTTTATTACTATAACCGAATATTATATTCATCTAAACAAGAAAATAAAATATATCCTATACTATACTGCCAGTTGCTTTCTATCGCGTTTGGCTATAGCTCGAAGCCAGTGAATATTAAATATATTTAAATATAATAACATTAAATATATTTAAATATATTTTATAAAACAATTTTTACTTTTAAATTTTTACTTTTAAATTAATTAATTTTATTATATAACTTCAAAATTATTATTTACGTAAAAAATTAAATAATTACTTTTTATGTAATTATTAATTTTATTAATATTATTGAAATCACAAATTTTAAGAAAAAATATAATACTAATAAATAGGATATTAAATACCAGTTTACTAATTCAAAATCAAGTTTAAAATATAGAAATTAAATTAAAATTAAAAATTAATTATTAATTAACGTAATTAAAAATTTAATATTACAAAACTTAATTATAACTTTTTTGTCTAAGGAAAGAAAATAAAAATTAAATTAATAATTAAGAAGAAGAACACATGCTATATATTCCATTGCCAGTAGATAATTCCATTTCCATTAGAATTAATTCTTTTTATTTTTATATTTCTGTAAAAAAATAAAGTATTGATACAATATTATGTATTATTAATGTAAAAATTATGTTTTAGAATTGTAATTAAAAGTTATTCTATGATTAGAATAACTTTCTAGATTAAGAATTTTTTATTTTTTTAAGAAAATAGTTTGATTTAATTTTTTTAACCGCAACAAGGATTACAAGGACAAAAGATAATTCTTTTTACATTCCCATACAGCACAGAACATTTTAATTACATTACCGTAATGTTACATTGCAATGTTACTGAAGGCAAACATTATAATGTTGTTGCAATGCTGTTGCAAGATTATTATATTGAAATATTTATGTAATATGTTATAGCCCGAGAAGCTATATAGATAAAGTTACATTAGATATTAAGAAGCGTACCAGACGCGAAGGAATGCACGAAAACGCTAACGCAGCGAGCCACGCGCAGAAATCGACCTTGCGAGAAATGCAAGCGAAGAAGTTCGACTTTGAACTTCCTCGCCTGCATCCGGACGACGAAAAACCCTTACGCTTAGAAAACCTGTTACCAGGCACCCCCTCTTATAGAAAAAACCGTGATAATAAAGAGGCTCGCTGCTAACACGCGAGAGCCAGTCGGTCAGTAAAATTCGCGAAATAAAGAAGAACCAGTTAATCAAAAGATAATCGCGATTGCGTTACAAAGAGGGAGAAGGGAGTACGCTAAATAAATTAATAACTACAGTATGATGTGTTACGAGTTTAATTAAAATAAAAAGAATATAAAAAGAGAAAGGAAAGTGAGTCGGGCGAGATCCACGGAGTCCCAACTCCCTAATCCTGAAGACATCCCCAGAAAAATTTTGATTGTGTCACCTCAGACACAACAAATATTTTTGCAATCCTTCTGTGCTGTATAAATAAAGTGGATATGTTTATTGTAATTTTATACCTTCTAGTTTTCTCTTTTTTGGAGTATTTACCCCTTTTAATAATAAAGGTATGGCCATACGTCCTTCTTTATGTTTAATATTAGTTTTATCGTTTACAATTAAATATGGCGGATCAGCTGCAAAATTATCAAAATTATCTATATATTATAATATTATGTAATATATTTATGTATTATATTTATTTAATACTAATTATAATATAAATATTTAGTATTATTTAATATTTATTATGATAATTAAAAATAAAAAATACAAATAATTATAACAATAAATAATAATTATAACAATAATTATAATATTTTAATTAAAATTCAGAATTAATACTAATTGTAAATATAAATATTTTTACCATTTGTTTGCATAATTCCGATTATTTCTATTTTATCTCCTTTTTTCAAATCAAGTTCAACAATGTCCTCATCAGAAAAATTCATAATATGAATTTCTAATTTAAATGATCCATCAGTAATGGATCCGCAACCGATTAATTTGTTTAGTTTATTATTAAATGCAGGATAAAAATTTGTTTTAATATATCTATTCAAAACTATAAAAAGTAGAAACTTGAGTTTAATTATCAATATAATAAAATTAAAGTATAATTGTTATAAAAAAATTTAAATTTTTTTTCTATACAAATAAAAAAATTTTTTGAGCAGATTCTCTTTGTATATAAAACAGATAAACGATTTATATAAAAAATTGTGATTTCATTTGAAACATAAAAGGTGATTAATCACACAATGTGATGTGTATCATTTGAATTCATATAACTTTCGATGGATTCATATTTCTCTACAAATAATAAAATTAACATAAATTAAATTCAAATATTTTACCATATACAAATCGTAAAATTTATATCACATATATAATGTATACAATAAATTTGAATTCATATAACTTTCGATGGATTCATATTTCTCTACAAATAATAAAATTAACATAAATTAAATTCAAATATTTTACCATATACAAATCGTAAAATTTATATCACATATATAATGTATACAATAAATCTCATATATAAATATTCTAATTGCTAAAATTATATAAATTCAAAGAACACAAGTGTGTGACCAAACAAAATATTTTTTATGTTGTACATACATATATGTATGTATATACTTTATGTATGTATACTTATAGAGAGTTCTCCAAAAGTGCGGCAATTGTAAATATCTCGAAAACGATTGGTTATAATAAAAATATGTTACAAGCAAAGTTATAAGGTTTAATAAGATCTATTTATTGGTGATAATAGTTTGACTTCAAATGGAATTTCCAAAATTATATCATGAATTTAATAATTATATAATGAATTTTTAAATTTATTATATAATCTTGGGAATTTTTTATATAATTTTGTAATTTCCATTAATAATCTTAAAAACATCTACATTATTTTAAAAACGCCTTGATTTCAGCTATGAAAAAATACAATAAAAATAGGATAATTAATTAGAAAATTTAATTTGATTTTTATATAATTTTTATATAACCTTGGAAACTCCATCCAAAGCCAAATTTTTAAATAAATAAATAAGCCATTAAATAAATCACCGTTAGATAGATCTTTTTAAGTAATATAACTGCTTATTATATATTTTTCAATTACAATTGATCGTTTGGTCGAGATATTTCTAGATTTTTGGAGGACCATGAATATAAAAATGAATATACATATATATCTTACTTATATGTTCAGAACTATTTAGAACATCACTTATTTCAGTTGGTATTTAGGTTCATTATTTATAGTATTAATTGGTTCGTATATTCCGAGATTTGAGACAACAGTATTATTTCGAATTAATAATTCGTACTGAACGTTACCGTTATTAAATTGGATATTCTTTGGTTTGCGTGCTTGTACACCATCAATATGTATAATCTATTAAAGAGATTTAAAATTTATAATTATAATAATAATATAAAAATTATTTTTTTTAAATATAATTTATTAGTAATATAAATATATATATACATATACATATATATATATATATATATATATATTATCATATATATGTAACAAATTGTACAACAGTCACTATAAATAGTAGGTATACAAGGGGAGTTCTAACTTAGGTCCTCCGAGGGGAGGTGCGGGGCGCGGGGGTATGACGTCACGCGGGGTGGGGGGATCTTGGCGGCGCGGGGTCTGGCGTCACGCGGGGTGGGGGGAGATCTTGTAGGTGAGGGGTATGACGTCACGCGGGGTGGAGGGATCTCGGGGACGCGTGTCGTAAAATCTTCGAGGGGTCCTAAACACGTTCGACAGGTGTTTATCTTTGTGATCGATTTATTGCCTGAGAACTCTACGAGTCCATAAAACTGTTTTTTTTCTCATTTTTATGGGCATTTTATCATTAGGAAATCATTCGGCAGCTTTGCACCCTCGCGGAAAATCTCCCATAAAACGAGAGTGAAACATCTTCATCAATATTTTTTTTAAGGAAGAATTGCAACGGCGCCAACGTTCGGCTGCTCGAATTTGTAACCGAACACTCTAGAGACCATTAAAAACAATGTTTTCACATTTTTATGGAGATTTTATCATTAGGATATTGTGGAAAAGAATGGAGGCCGACGCTGCGACGAATATGTCGGAACGTTTTTATAGATGCTAAAGCGCTGACTTTCGGCAGCTGTTGTATCCTCGCGGAAAATCTCCCATAAAACGAGAGCGAAACATCTTCCTTAATTATTAAGGAAAGAATGCAACGCATCAGCGCCAACGTTTGGCTGCTCAAATTTGTGAATCTGTCTCCGCGTTAGAACGTATTCAGCAGTCGTCGAGCTAAATTCGAGAGAAACAAGTGCTACCGTTAATTTTATAAGTTTATATCAGAAGTATGTTTCAAATGGAACCAGAGATTATCACAATTGAGGATAGTGATGATGAAGTTGAGGTGATTGAGAACGATGTGGTGATGAAGGTCAATGAGGTGAACGAGGTGAACGAGGCGGAAGAAGAAGCTGGATCGGACGATGAAATGGGCTTAGACGTGGAAATCGAGTCCAATTCAGACTCGGATTATGACAGTGAGTGCGACGGCATCGATTATGATGTGCACGTACAAAATCTCCGCACCGCAGAGATCATCGCCATGGACTATAATACAAAAATGTGTGCGATACACATGTATTATAGTCCATGGTTTAATGCTACATTGTGCGCAAGATGCTTTATGAGATTGCGAGATCTCTACTCATTCGAAATCGACGCCGTGCGCATTCACAAGACTGGAAGGTACGATCAGCTTCTTGAACGATGGTGCACCGATTGCAACAGTCCGCTGGACCAGCTATTCATACGGAATATGTGTCCAGTATGCCATACGTGTAAGTATACCATCATATAAAATATTTAATAAAAATAAAAAATAAATTAACTTTTCTGTGCGCAGAAGAAGAAGCTCCATCGTGCCGCCCTGAGCCGACACCCACCGTGCCGCCAACGTCCGCAGATCCACCGCGGATCCATCACCACGTCCCCGCCACCGCTTCACCTCGCCGACGCCAACGCAGCTTCGTCGCCTCTTTACCTCACCCCTCGCCCCATTTTATATTTTTTTAATTGTTAATTTTTTTAATTGTTAATTTTAATTTTTTTTTTCCTTTTTTAAATTCACACACACATTTATTGTGTAAAAAACATACACACATTTTATGATTAAAAATATTATATAGAAACATGTTTTTAATTTACTTTAGATTAAGATGTCCTTCCTCTCCCCTCACCACATCATTATTAAAATATTAACATAAAAAAATATATATAGTTAAAAGTATTAGAAAATTATTTTAAAAAAATTCTCTCTCTCGCGCTCTCATTTACCGCGTTATCTTTCGCGTGCGCTCTCCTTCACCTCGTCATCTCACGCGCTATTTTTCTTTTTTTATCTCTCTCGCTTACATACGCCTTGTGCTCTCCTTCGCTGTATCATCTCTCGCGTGCTATCTCTTTCTCTCCTAACGCTTACTCTCTCAGGGTTCGTAGTGTCGTGCTGTCTCTTTCTCTCCTAGCGTTACCTCTCTCCTAACGTTACCTCTCTCATGGTTCGTAGTGTCGCGCTGTCCCAGTCTTTCCTAGCGCTTACTCCCTCGCTCTCCCTAGTCTCGCGCTATCTCTCTCTTTCATACACTTTGCCGCGACATCTCTTTCCTCCGCGTGCGCCTCGTCTATCTTTTTTCTTCTCTTTCATGCTACCTCTCTTGTGTACACCTTGCGTTGAGCTACGTATGAGAGCTGGGACTGCTTATAGGTAGGAGAAAGAAGAAGCGTGCAAAGAAATTTTCATGATTTAGATTTAAAAACTCTTTATTTTTTCTCTTTTACATTTCTTTTTTCTTATATATTGTGACTAAAAACTAAAGCTGTCAGCTCGCAATCGACGAGTTGATCCTTGTTAAAGGCGTCGCTAGCGCGTATTACATTTGATACATCTTTAGGATTCGTTACAGTGGACGCGATATTAGAAAATTGTGTAAACTTCATATCGGTTTTATCGATAATTTTAACCAATCGATCAAAAGTTACATCGATGCATTGATCGAGATCGAACATACGGTGTAACGTCGACTCGATCATCATCATGCGTCCATTGGAAGATTCGAGACTTATGAGTTTGGTGTCGTTAATCATATGAAATCTCACTGTTAGCGGTCCAACGCTTATAAAACTGTATGCGTCTTTAGAGTCGTTCCGAAGAAAATTCTGAATATTGTGACGTTGCTCGTAGAGTCCCTTCCACGTTTCGAGAGATAATTTCAGTTCATTGCCTCGATGATCTCCTATGGCAATCTCCACATAACTCGGTGGACCCACGTTGATACCAATTTCGAGGAATTTGAATTCCGTGGCTGTCAATGCGTATCGTCTACCTAATATACGAACCGCACGATGCTCCAATGAAATGCTGAAGAAAAACAAAAATGAAATTAGTTTTTTAAAAATAAAACAATTTATGTAATGATATAATATATGTAATATATGTAAATATATGTAATGATATAAAAAAAAGTTAAACTTACTCGTTCCATTTGTTCTCAAACGATGGAGTCTTATCACGAGTCGGTACGTAATAATTATTCACGCGTCTGCTGGGGCCGCTGCTGCTGCTTCTTTCAACGTAGTACATTTCTTTAGGTTATCAAAAGCGAACCACTAGTACGAACGGTTAACGCAACACTGATCGTATAAAAATGAAGGATATACATAATGCTCATTTTTCAAAAGTAGTGGGGGAAATTAGTAGTGGAAGGGAGAGTATCTCTGTGAGTGGTTCTAGCGCTCTAAAATTTAGGAGAAGGGAGAGACGGTGCTCGGATAAAAAGAATTCGTAAAATGAAGGGATGGAATATGGAGGAGGAATAAGAGATGAAACAAATGTTTAAATATTTTATTTTCAAATACTTTGTTTCCACTATTACAATTCTTTCTGGCGTTGCGACCACCAGTTATATATTTTGAATACATTTTGTAATGCGCAATGCTTGACATGTTTTCCACATCGTATAGTATTTTTAACATCTAGATTATTTAGAGATTCGATATCGTCGTAATCAGCATCCAAAGTCTTGATAATTAATTTTGTTCTCGCATCGTCATCTAGTATATCAGCCAACCATTCTTGCTTTTCAAGTCCTTTTACGTATATGATACACTGTCTTTTATCATAATCTTCAACCGCAGCTGTTGTAATCAATTGTTTCGCCATGCTGTACGCAACGGTTCCATCCTCCCATTCCAGTTCATGATGATTCACCATCAGCCATAAAGCTTGACACTGTTTGGATCTTGTAAGGAGACGCCACGGTATAGGACTTTGAAAAATGTAGTGCGCGAGAACAGTTCCCCTTCTCAGCACTGCCACCTCCTTCACGATAAATTTGTTCGAAACGGTGCAACCTTGCAGATCGACAAACGTTGGTACAGACATGACAAGATCTCTCTCTACGGTGTGAATCAATCGAGAAGAGTGATGAAACTCTACAACCATCTCGTAACACTTGGATTTATATCCTGCTTCTCTTTTCTCCCCTCTCTAAATTGTTGGCGCAAACACTTAGGTGATTTTGCGCACAACGTTGGTCAGCGGGTTGTACTGGATCATGCGATCGTGTATGATGAAACAGTACGCAGTGGTATTATCAGGCACATTCTCCTTACACTCAAATTCCAATCGCACATCCACTGTTGCGCTCTTGATCGATTCGTTTTGTCGAGAACAATCGATGATCACGAATGGGCCGTTAAGTAGAAACTTTGTGAGGGTGAGATTCGGCTCGAGATACGCGTATCCGTAATAGTCTTTGAAAAAACGCGTGTACGCATCGTACAGAATCGACCATCTATTTCTATCAAAATCCAGATTTATGTCGTCGTACGGATAATATTCCGAGTTCAGATAGAGTTTCACATTGGTTAATTTGCAGTGGTCGAATTTACTCGTATCCTCAGCCATGACGTTCTTCTTGCCTGTTTGCAGAGCAAAGATAACGTATCGCGGCTTCTCCAGCTGAGTCGCGGTCTTAATGGCCCATGAATGCTTGGTTGTACGCTGCAATAGCGGAAACTCGTACAGATCCCACGAGCGAAAACCCATGCTGAGGTAGCGTCCGCTTTCTAGAGCGCGCAGCATAGACAACTTCTTAATTTCGCTCAACAACACGTGTGGCATTCGCCATTGTATCTTGAATATGTTGACCTCAGGTCGCAGTGCAGAATCTCCAACCAGACAATTGTTGTCGTTGCGCGATCGTATTAAGATCAACTCATGACGAGCGTTAATCACCACGCGTCTATAATCCTCACAAAATCCCAATAACATGTAGAGCGGTACGCAAAAATTAAAGTATCCATTCACAGTAATCGGATCAGTCCAGCTGGCGTTACTCATAGTCATGCTTCTATCGAATGTCATTGTTACATAGTTTTTGAGCGCACTTGTTATTCCCACGTTTCTGTTGCGGTCAATCTCCACGCCATCAAGTTCGTATCGAATCTCATCAAACATGAATGCGGCACAATTATTTCCCAGCGCCACAGTAGATCCTTCAACTGGGTTGTTTATCTTCAGTTCTCCCTCGATGTATAGGAAACTCTCATACGGCAACGTATACAGATCCTGTTGTTGTATGGGTATTCTTATCTCGTCACTGTGCCCAAATGTTGTGTTGGCAAACGGGTTGTACGCATGAGTCTCAATCTTGACGATGCGATCGTCAAAGATTGGCTCGTCTTCGATGTTGAGAATATCAGTCATCGTTCAAATGTTTCGCACCGCAAATCCCAAAGATTGTAAAAACGCAACGTTTGATGCGTTCAATTTCTTTTTCTTAGTGCAACCGACAGCTTGGATATTAGCGAATGTCGACGTTGTTGTCACTGGCCTCGTAAAGATTGTGTTATCTCTCACGTCTTTGTTCAACACGAGCATCTAATACGCTGCATATGTATGTTATCACTGTCGCCGTCGTACGTGCAATCTAATGGTGATCTCTTCTCCTCGAAAATCAAGTAATCGTCCGTCCTGGTTGACAACACGTAACGTTAAATCCGTAATGCTCCGTACGATGATCGGTAGGTAAATGATGTACGCCGGTGTTTCCGATATCTTATATCCTGGTGGTACCCTCGGTGAAAATTCATGTATCGTATGAACGAGTTTGCCGTTGCTGTACGCACCCGCGGTCACATTACATTCTACGCGGATAATGTTCACGTTAATAATGTTAATCGGCGTGTCCGACTCGTACAATTTTCGCGACTGTAGTATACGGTTCGAGAATCCTAATAGCGATCCAATGTTGTTCGTCTTGCTAAAATTTATTCTGTAGACGCATTTAATCTCGCTCCTCATCGTATTGTAATTAGCACGGAGCACTATCGGCCATTCTCCATCTTCAAAGTCACCATCATCAGTGTGTTTTTTATCGCCGTCACGAACTGTGTGTAGCGGACGTTTCCGTGAAATTGTATGTTTCAAAAATTCATGTATCGCTTGCAGCTCGTACGATCCCTCGGGAATCGTAATTTCCGCGTCGTCTTTGCCAAAGTAAAATTTATTATTTGAGGAATTCACGTTCGATATCGTGTGATAACTCTCAAAATCCGCTAGACCAAGCTCGTATTCACCGTCGCGCAAATCTACGGTGGGAAAGTAGTTTGCCGCGAGAACACTACTCCTCCCGGTCAGCGTGAATGTCACAGACATGTTGACTAAACTGTTTAACGAATACTAAGTTAAATAGCGCAATGTCTGTCTTTAAATTCGCATGCATCGACCGTTCGGAGAAACTGCAAGCACAATTGTCCGCAGATGCTTTGATCGTAAGTTTGATAAGAAGTGTGATTATATTCTATTTTCATCACATTTAAATATCGCATCAGTTCCTTGGGTGGCCGAAGGTTGCCGAAACTGTCGAAATATATAGCGCGATCCCCCCTCTTTGCATACGCTACCCAGTGAGTACCCGATCCTTTAGCGTTATCCAAATTTACGATGCCGCTTTCGTTTCGATATATACCACAGATCGGTAATGAGTCACGCATGAAAACGCCTCTAAAGTATGGAATGTGCATACGTTTTGCCAGTTGCAGCAATTGTACACCCTGTGGCATTTTTAGCGTCGCTTTGACGTTTTTTTTTCTCTTTTTTTGTCGTTGAGACTCCTCGTCCGTATTTGTATGGCGCGAGATACAATCCGTGACCTTCCATGGCGCGATTGTGACGTAGCATCTCTTGCAACTGACGTTGTGCAGCTTTTCTATCGTTCACCATCTTTGCTACACCAGCTGCTCCACCGATCAGAGATCCAAGCGCACCCACTATTGGTAGAATCGGCAATACGCCTCCGCGTTTCGCTACCGGAAGGACTCGTTTCTTCACCGTCTTTTTCTTCATCTTCGTCTTTGTCTTCAGACCCATACCGAACTTTGTTTTGGCTTTCATCGCTGCCCAAACAGCTGTGGCGGCGGCTCTCTCACCGAGAGACGAATCTTTCGCAACAATGCGAGTTTGCGCTTTCTTGGCGAGTACCTTATCCGCTGCGTGTCTCTCAGTAAGATTGTTGCTCCGAGAGTACGCTATATCGTGTTCACGGCACGCTGCGTCTAATGGATTGATACCTCGATCGCCTCTGGCTAATCGCTTTTCTAGCCGCGTGCCCGGACCGCAAAACTGATAGCCGGGAATATGAAATTCGATTGGAAGTGCATTTATGGCGTGATTTAATAGGCCTCCACCTATTTGCGTTGACATTCGCTGCAATCTTTTATCATCGGCGCTGGACCGTCAATGTGCGTTTGCTGCCACGGTCGATTGTAATGTTCGAAACACCGACGATAGGTCTGAACCTCCGAATCTGCCTTTATGTATTCCGGAAGTTTTTTCCACACGTAGTGGACGTAATTGCCACACATTCGCAATAAAACTGCTTTAGACACAAATTGTAGCTGTTCGGCACTCAAATCGAGAATATCATAAGGACTTGATAGCAGGACAAACATTTTTTCGTTACTGAGCACTTCGCGACTTCGCGCAGCTATAAATAGACAGGCGTGCGATCCGAATCGGAAGTGTGAAAATGAAATTCGTGAGACAACCTTTCGCGATACGCGATACGCGTGACGAATTACGACGCCAGATTACGCTCGATGGGGGACAACGCGGAGATGCGTAGACACGGTACGATGCTGCCGACTACTATACGCGCGATCGTTTGCGGCCCCTCGAATTGCGGTAAAACTAATGTGTTGATTAGTTTGATAGAAAGCCCGCACGGCGTCCGCTTTGAAAATGTGTACGTGTACTCAAAGTCACTGCAACAGCCAAAATATCGGTATCTGGAGAATTTGTTGACATCGATCGACGAAATCGGCTATTTTACATTCACCAATAACAGTGACGTCATTCCACCGAGCGAAGCATGTCCAAACTCGATTTTCGTTTTCGATGACGTGGCATGCGACAAGCAAAATACAATAAGAGAGTACTTTTCAATGGGACGACACTCGAACGTCGACTGCTTCTATCTCTGCCAGACATACGCGAGAATACCGAAACATCTTATACGCGACAACGCGAACCTGTTAATCTTGTTTAAACAGGACGGTACCAACTTGAAACACGTGTACAACGATCACGTGAATACCGACATGTCATACGAGGATTTCAATAAATTATGTCGTACCTGTTGGCAGCAAAAGTATGGATTTCCAGTGATAGATAAGGATAGCTCGCTTACGAACGGGCGATACAGAAAAGGATTTAACGAGTTCGCGATACCGCAAAACGATTAGTCGTTGCCGATATTCTGTCGAGAAGGGTGAAACGCGAGCGTTCGACACTCTACCGACATGGCTGGGAACGATACTATTCGCGAGCGTGAAAAGATAGCGAAGGAGATTGCGAAAACGAGCGAATCGATCCGCAAGAAACATCGCGCTTTGAAGACAGGTAAGATCGATGACGATATCGCGGTCACGACCCATTTTAGACCTATTATCGAGCCGCTACAAAAGATTGTCGACAACTCGATTGCGGTGAAAAACGAACCGGAGAGTAACACTGACGTGAAGATCAAGACGTTACCCACTGTTAAGCGGTACAAGGAGGAGGAGGAGGAGGAGGATGAGGATGTGACGCCGAAAAAGAGGAAACGGTTGAACGCGAATCGGAATATTCCGCAAGTGCGAAATATTTTAACGCCACATACATCGAACGTTTCATTGCATGAACCGCTGATAACCTCTACACCATCCACCTCTACACAGTCTGCAACAACGCAAATCGTACAACCTACAGTACCCGAATCACTCGAAAACGACAATGTTTTCGAAACCACGGACAACTCGCTCGAAACATCCGTTCGAAACCTGTTACACACGCATGAAGGTCAAGAAGCTTTGCGAGAGCACTTTGGGCCACTAGGACAACAGTATATGGGCATACTTCTGGGTGGTGACGAAAAAAAAGAGCTCGATCACGTATACGGTGTCTATTTCGACAAGAATGAAATGCGGCTCGGTAACAAAAGATTCGACGTCGACATGTATGACTCTATAATTATAGACAAAGTGAAGTACATTGGTACACCGGGATTATACGAATTGATCTTCAAGAGAATTCCCGATGACGACATTTACACGGATGATGATATGCATAAATACAAGAGCATATTATTGGCGACAAACGCGCATAAACGCAACTATGATGTGCAGGGCCATTTGCGGAGTAACAGAGGATACAAGTACAAACAAATAATCGCACCGTTGATGTCGATCGAACCGAGAAAGTCAAAATCTGGAAGAGGAGTGTCTATGCCTCGCGCTATGACGCTGCCCAACGATAAGATTGATTACGTGCACTGGGACGACCCCAACGAGCTAGTGGATCGCCTACGATTGCTCGACGCTTCGCGCCAAGCTGGCCACAACGCTCACGACAATGAGATCCTGTCCATCATCGAGGAACTTCGGGAAGTGGGCATTATTATAAATTAAACGGATCCCGACAAACTAATCAGTCGATCGGCGTCGTGTGACACATCACAAATCATTGAAAAATGCCTATCAACAAATTTGGATTATTCGAACCAAGAAATGATGCAACCGGCACAAGCGGTTCTTGGGATAGATTGGTGAAAAGTTATGTGCATGAAAACGCTCTATGTCGGGTCATTACGGACTATGACGCAAGGTCGCGCAAAATTCGCCGTGTAGCGCAACCTGAGGCTGACACCGATGCTGTCAACAAACTGTATGTTGAATCCTGCGTTAAAAGATTGATGAATCGACAGAAAGAATCAGACGAGAAGCTAACTTCGTTCGAGAAGGACGTGCGAGCGATACAGATTGTGTTAGACAAACTTCAACGCGCAGCTAACTCAGAAACAGCTATCAACTTGAATGAGCAGCAGTGAACGAGTTAGAAGCGGTTATCGAACGATTATCGAACATCTACGAAGGGTTATCGAACAGCTACGAATAATTATCGAACAGCTACGAAGGATTATCGAACTGCTATCTAACTACAATGAGTGGCAGTGGCAGTGGCAGTGGCAGTGAACGACCTAGCAACAGCTGGGAACGGCCTAGCAACAGCAGTGAACGAGGCTACCAACACCTCAAGCAGGGCTGCGAACGAGGCTACGAACAAGTCCTTAAAGGCTACATGCAAGGCTACAAACAACTCAGGAAAGGCTACGAACGGTCAAAAGACGTTTGTGAACGAGGCTACGAACGGGCCAAAAGCGGCTACGATCGGGTCAAAGACGACTGCGAAAAAGGCTGCGAACGGGTCAAGAACGATTTTCGAATGGGTGGAGGACGGCAGTGAACAACGCAAGAACGGCTATCTAACGCGAGCGGAACATCAAAAAAACGGGTCAAGAACGGTTATCTAACGCGAATGGAACATAAAGAACGGGTCAAAAACGCGAGCGGAACATAAAGAACGGGTGAAGAACGGGTCAAAAACGCGAGCGGAACATAAAGAACGGGTGAAGAACGGGTCAAAAACGCGAGCGGAACATAAAGAACGGATGAAGAACGGATCAAGAACGTGTTAAGAACGACAACGAACGGATCAAGAACGGGTCAAGAACGGATCAAGAACGACAACGAACGTGTTAAGAACGACAACGAACAGGTTAAGAACGGCTATTGAAGGACGATAAACAGAAATGAGTGATAAAAAAACGAACAACAAAAACAAACGGTCATCGAGAAAAACTAACGAAGCGAAGAAGCAACACAGTTTGGAGAGACGACAGTTGGTGAACGAACTGCATGCGCCAGCGAGAAAAAATTTTCCCCGAAGACATGTCATTGTACGGGGATACGATGACCTGTGGCAAGCCGACATTGTCGAGATGCGTCCGTATTCTCGTTTTAACAGAGGTTATCACTACATGCTCACCGTCATCGATGTGTTGAGCAAGCACGCGTGGGCTGTACCACTCAAGGGTAAAGGCGGAAGCGAGGCAGCTGACGCAATTGCTGAAATAATTCGAGATAGCAAGAGATGCCCGAAAAACATGCAAACTGATAACGGGAAGGAATTTTACAATACTGATGTGCAACGGCTTATACGGAAACATAACATTAATCACTATTCCACATATTCGGTATTAAAGGCGTCGGTCGTCGAGCGATTCAATCGCACGCTGAAGAACGATATGTGGAAGATGTTTACGTTGAACGGAACTTACAAGTGGATCGACGTGTTGCCGGAACTCGTATCGGATTACAACGCGCGCAAGCATCGAACGATCGGCATGCGACCCGTCGACGTTACCCCCGCGATCGCTGAAAGACTCTTGGCTACCGTGTATAACCGCGTAAATATCGCAGGTCCGGCAAAGTTCAAAGTAGGTGACCCGGTACGCGTTAGCAAGTACAAGCAACTTTTCGAAAAGGGTTACACACCAAATTGGACAACCGAGGTGTTTAAGATTGTTAAAGTGCAGCGTACTAATCCCGTAACATATATACTCGACGATTATCGCAAAAAATCTATCGCTGGAGCGTTTTACGAGCACGAGTTGCATCGCGCGAATTATCCAGATGTGTATCTCGTGGAGAAAGTACTGCGCAGGAGGGGTGACGAGGTTCACGTGAAATGGCTGGGATTTGACAGTTCGCACAATTCTTGGATACATAAGGATAACATGATTTAATTCATCATACATATTTTTTTATTAATCAAATTTAAAAAATATATAGTGTACAACATATATAATATTTGAAATATACGATATGTATAACAATAATATATACTCTTTATTACTACATCCTTTCCTTACACTATTTATATAAATGTGAAATATAATTATGACATACATATATTATATATAATATAGTTTATTTACAACGGTATCTTATAATGTCCCCATGGTAAGGTGTCAGTCGAATCAGGTATGACATACCGCTTATCGTCGTACGGACTTAAAGCAATTTTTGTCTCGCGGATGGTATACACTTTATGTAATTTAGATCTTATACACGACTGCTGTCGCGTCATTTCAATCTCATTATGCAGGCATTGTGTATAATCGTCGAATGTTATATTGCGCGCTACGATGTTACTTTTGACACCTTTTGCCTTTTTAGTGTCCTTTTTACCATCCACTCTCACCGCATACATTTTTGCTCTAAGTCCGACGAATTCTGTCATTATCGCACCGTTATTCTCGTCCTTCATCAAACCTGGCACGTTTTTATTCTCGAGCGGTATACCGTACGCGTTATCAATTGGATAATCGCTCGTATCAAATCTATCGATATCACGTTTCAAATTTTCATAGACGTCTTTGCATTCTATGTGATATATAAGGCTGTCTGTGTCGGTGTACATTATTCGACATTTATCATGATATAGCGGTGACATGTACTCATGATGGAACTCGTACAAGCATGTTTTAGAAATGTCGAGTATGCACATACCGACATAGATAGGTTTGTACAATTTCACTTCAAGTTTGCGCAATTCTAGATTTTCACAAGATTTTCCGAAAATATGCTTCTACTATGAAAATTTGGTTTCGCGATCATTGCCTCAGCACCGTATCGTCCGTCCCATTTTGTTACTAATTTTACATCCACATGATTACGTACATTTTCCATTGTTTTACCGAATACTGCGTTGTTCATTAATTTGTATAAATTTTTTTCAAAATTATTTTTTGCTTCGGTTCTAAATTTCGTATTTAGTTCAATGTAACCGCGGAGCCATGGAGATTGCACGAATTGTAGTATACGATGTATTTTTATAACGCGAAGCCCGTGACACATGCACTGTTGTAGATTACGATAGTGTATTACATAACGCTTCTTATCGTACAGCGTTGCGAGGAGCTTATCTTGCCGCTTGCCGGGCGGCTTGTCACGTGTCGGGCAAAACGGTAGGTCAATGTGCGTGTTGTGAAGATGTTGTGGATACTCTAAATCTACTTCGAGAATGTAGCCTGTGGGTGAATCGAGCGCGATAGATGATGCATCGAAATTGGATATGTCGTCGAAAATGTCCATCGAAAATCGGCATAAGGCAATGGTTGACACATTGCCCATCCGTACAAATTATTCACATCAAAGTACATGAGATACGATGATGGTTTCGATGGATCGTACGATTGCATGTATTTGTTATTAGCATGCGCGTATCTGCCTGAACATTGACTTAGACCGCCGCGTATTCCGCGTTCGATAAACATAGCCATATCAATGTCTGTAAGCAATTCGAATGTAATATTTGTATGTTTTAACATGGCGTCCCATGTATACCCCGGAAGAGTATAATAATACGCGGGGTCGAGCCCGTAACTTTTGATACAACTGTTGCGAAAATTTTCAAAAATGTCTGCTAATAACAGTACATCAATTTTTAAATATAGATCGCTATATTCACCTAGCGTTCGAAGGGAGAATCGCTTCCAGACATTCTCAGCGTGCGCGTAATCACTCTCAGATATTGTGTCACCGGTTAAAGAACTGTAAAATAATTCGCGCGGTGGTAAACACGTATCTTGCAATTTATCGACGCTATCTATATATTCGTACGGAAAGACGCCCTTCCGTGTCAATAAATTGAAATTTTCTGCCGGTAAATTTTTAAATTCTGATTGTAAAATTTTTAATTTATCTTTATTTAAAAATGATGCTAATTTATCGAGACTTGTTGTCAGAAATTTATACGAATCGATAAAACGTAATTTTATATGATTTTTTGAATTGTATTGCGCCAATTTAACAGTTTTTGTAAACGATATATATTTTTCTTTCGTTATCGGTAGTAATTCGATATGTCCTTCGAACGCTGTAGCTATATCCTCGATAATGAAATGCGCGTCATAACCGGATAAATTGTGAAAAACTATTGGAATACAAAAAGATTCCTTATAATTTAAATTGCAATTTGAGTGCGCGGGACCTCTGTATCGTCCAGTCAGATGGCAATGATCGCGAACGCGTGTATCATCTTGTACGAACGGTTTTTCACAAATGTGACAATGCGTCGCGCTGTGAAATTTTTCCCACTCATCTGATGTCAAATTTACCATGGGGACATTTGTAGTTAAAATAGTTTTTACGCGTATTGCTAAATTTTTTAATTCTTCAGCGAACCATGCAACGCAATCGGCGCTACGGCGAAAATTATACGCGGATAACGAGTCGTCATACGAGCAATGTATGTAATAAGCGACGCTAAATACCTTGTGATGTTGATAATTTTTCGCTTCTTCGGTCTTTATCAACTCACATTCCAAATCGGCATATACGATGAATGGAAGCCGCTCTTTCCTGGCGTAGTTGTTGAACGATAGCCACTTGTCCTTTTCGCTCGGTAACCGGATAGCGCAGTCGTTTATCTTTCTGCAATCTATCGTATGTGACTGCAACTTGTCCTCCGATCCAAAATAGTGCAAGCATCTGTGAAAGAAAAAAATTACTATTTTATTTATTTTTTTTTAAATATATAATTTTATTGCAATAAATATACACACCGATCGCAGATATATTTTTGGCCATTGTGTTTGCTCAGTTGCGTGCTGACAAGTCGAGATAGATTTTTTATCCACGCGAAATGTCCAACGCTGTTGTCGTCCTGCATGTACAGCAAGTTGACATGCTTTTCTCTCTTTGGTTCCGAGAGACGTATTGGGATAATGCCGTTCTCATTACTGTATACATTGATTGAGATGTTGTTTGCACGTTCAAATTTTTCAATTTGATTCAACGTCATCGGAAACTCAATGTTCTGTAGATTCAGCACCGTCGAGTAGTGTGGATATGAAGATTCTCGTTCCACGTTTCTTTCAGCTGGGTACAGAGCGGCCACCACTGACCATGCAAAACATGCATTGTCCATTGATCGCACATTAATCACCGCTCTCTTCATCATAATTTCTCGCGGTAATTTAATATGGCATCCCGCGCGCATTGGATTATACTTATTTATATTTACAATCAAGTCGATTATTTGCGTTAATGCCCAACCACTATCGCGTTCCTAGAACTCTTCTAGCGATGCTAGCGTGGTCTCGATAACGCGGCGCTCGTACCACTCGCGTAAATCAGACGTGTGAAAGAGTTCATAGTTTCTCGTATTGATACTTTTATTGGCGCATTTATTACCGGACACAAACTCGCCATTAAATATAGTGTTCACTTTCACACTAGCGTGTTTTTGCAACACATTTTGCACTTGCTCGAGTACTACACTACTAGCATCTTCGAGGAATTGACGAGGTTCGATGTGATTGCTGTTTATTACCGCACCGGTCAGTATACGGTTTTCGAACACCGTATCAATCTCTCGCCATACGAGTCTTTGCGCGTTATTGTCACCGCTATAATCACCACCACTGGGTATAAACTGTCAAATCGAATTTTTGCACCCTCGAGTCACGCGATTCTAGCCACCAAAGATTGTCTATTTCCAATCGAGAGTCGCGGACGCTTGTTACGGCTGCGTTCTTCAAGCTCTGCGATAAATTCCTCGCAGCGCAGCGTCCATGCAAAATATTCACCCAAGGTGGCAACTTGGCGCGACCGCTCCAACAGGTCGCGTTCGTTCTGCTCGATGTTTTCCATTATTTCTTTTATTCACTATTATGCCACTGACACTTCTGACACAAGAAAGTAACCACTAAACTTTTTTTCACCCCTGCATCTATGCGCTTTCAAATCGTACTATGGTTTGACGCGCTCTCATCCTTTTTATATATTTCACCTAATTCTGCCTTCTTTTTCTAACATTCGGCATATCTCAAAGATAGTTTCCCCAATCGCGTTGTCGTTTTATGGATAGAGAAGTAAGGACACAAGGAGCCAAACGTTGGCGCTGATGCGTTGCATTCTTTCCTTAATAATTAAGGAAGATGTTTCGCTCTCGTTTTATGGAAGATTTTCCGCGAGGGTACAACAGCTGCCGAAAGTCAGCGCTTTTGCACCTATAAAAAACGTTCCGACATGTTCGTCGCAGCGTCGGCCTCCATTCTTTTCCATAATATCTTAATGATAAAATCTCCATAAAAATGTGAAAACATTGTTTTTAATGGTCTCTAGAGTGTTCGGTTACAAAATTCGAGCAGCCGAACGTTGGCGCCATTGCAATTCTTCCTTAAAAAATATTGATGAAGATGTTTCACTATTGTTTTATGGGAGATTTTCCGCGAGGGTGCAAAGCTGCCGAATGATTTCCTAATTATAAAATGCCCATAAAAATGAGAAAAAAAAACAGTTTTATGGACTCGTAGAGTTTTCAGGCAATAAATCGATCACAAAGATAAACACCTGTCGAACGTGTTTAGGACCCCTCGAAGATTTACGACATGCGTCCCCGAGATCCCCCCACCCCGCGTGACGTCATACCCCTCACCTACAAGATCTCTCCCCACCCCGCGTGACGCCAGACCCCGCGCCACCAAGATCCCCCCACCCCGCGTGACGTCATACCCCCGCGCCCCGCACCCCCCTCGGAGGACCTGAGTTAGATATATATACCCCCTTATATACCTACTATAAATCTTACAACTTTTTAATATATTTTCAATTTTTATAAAATATTTTTTAAATATAGAAACTTTGGTATCGGCACCAAAGCAGCAGGTAAATTTGACAGATATACCGATTATAATAAAAGGTACAAAAATTGGAATTAATGACAATTAAATATATAATTATATAATATATTTTTTAATATATTTTAGGATGCAACTCATCAGGTCAGAATGCACATTCAAAAATACAAGGTAAATATACATTATTTACATAAATATTATTATATTTATATGTATACTTGACATTATTATGTAAGTCTTTTTATGTTGTAGATAATATAAAAATATTAACACGGATGCAAGCATCATCAAATCTTAAAATAGAAGAAATAAAACAACGATTAAAAAACATAGAAGATATGTTAAAAAAAAAATAGTTCCAGAAGAAGATGACAATTTAATCATACAATTCTTGCCTCTCAATTCAATTGAAAGAATAAAGGAATTCGATTCACAATTAGTATGTGATGAAGCTGTCAACCAATTTGTAAGTAAAAATAAATATTTTGTTTCATTGTATAAAAAATTTTTATTTAGAAACGTTTTTTTAAACTCATCTTAAATGCATTTCTATTTATGTATAAAATATTAAAACATTTTTGCATAAAAAATGTCCTTTTATAAATATATGCTATATGTATATTATTATGTATATATTACTGTGATAAATTTTTTTATGTATATATATTTTTACAGAAAGGGTTTATAACAAAAATAGGCAGAAATAGTCCGCGAGATTACATTCATAGAATTTTACAAAAAATATTCACAAATGAATGCGCACTACAATGTTCCTGGAAAGGAATAAGAAATAACTTTAAGCTATACAATCTGAATCTCGTAAAAATAATAAGAAGTATGTATATAGAAAATTAACCTATATATTGAAATATTTTATTTAAAAACATGTTTTTCATACTTTGATTTTTTCTTTTTCAGGAGAAATGACTTTACGTCATGCCAATTTGACAGAAATGGATTTTGACAACATTGCGGCGGAATGGTTTCGTTTCGCTCGACAACGAAAACAAAGGGAAGATAAAAAACAGGAAAAAGAACAAGAATAAATGTTATATAATTATTCTTTATTTACTATATAACTTATATATGATGCAACAAAAAAGGAACATATATGAATAGAATGTGATTCCTTCCCTATAAAATTACCGACAAGGTAGATTTTTTTAAAATTTGTTTTTCCAGTTTATTATTCATTTAATTTTCATTTTAGAGATTAACATATAACAAATAATTAAAATATTTATTTTATATGATGATTATTTATTGATGATTATATATTTTATTAAATAGTAATTTAAGTTAATATATATACATCTGCAAGCTGTGATTTAAAATATTATCAATAATATAAATATTTTATTAATATTTTGTAAGATGTTTGTGATAGTATGTAACAAAAGAAACTGTGCGGTTTTGTTTTATATAAAGTTTATATATAATAAATAATATATATTTATATATAAAAAATTTTTCTTTAACATTTTCCTGCAATTTTGAATGGCTATTTTGACAACAGTTATATAACACGAATGGCTTTTTATCGAACACATTTTAGAACTACGATCAATTTCCGATTTATTTGTTTTCCTTTTCCTTTTACGACAAAAATCCGTTAAAAGGGAAAGAAAAACGAATTAATTGGAAATTGGTCGATGTAGCTCTAAAACGCGTTCGATAAAAAGGCATTAGTGTGTTATATAACTGTTTTATAACAATATTATAACAAAAAACCAATAGTATAGTATATAACAATTCTATTGCAAACAAAATAATAGCGTTATACAAGGGTTGCCTTTTATATTTCGGAATTGGGCAACCCTAGTGCTGCCATCTGGCAACTGACGTATCTATCGTAAAGTTTGACATTTTTGACGGTGTACGTACTCAGAACGTTTTGACGTACGAGCTCTATTTGTGTTGTTTACAGTAACTTGAAAAATTCATATCGGCCAAAAAATGGAATTAAATCGTGAACATTTTCGTGCGATTATTTTTTACAACTTTCGACGTGGATTAACTCAACAACAGTGCATCGATGAACTTAATTCGATTTTTGGCGATGAAGCACCATCAAGGACCAGTGTTTATCGATGGTTTGCCGAATTCAATCGTGGCCGTAATTCGCTCAACGACGAATTTCGTGAAGGTCGTCCAAAAGCGGTTGTTGTTCCGAAAAACATTGATGCGGTGCGTGAACTGATACTGCAAGATCGTCATGTGACTTATCGTGAGATTGAGGTATCCTTAGGCATTAGGACCAGCATACATTCAATATTGAATGAACATTTGGCCGTAAAAAAGATTTGTTCGCGTTGGATCCCACATAATTTGACAATCGCTCAAAAACAAGCTCGTGTCAATTGGTCGCAAGAAATGCTCAAAAAATTCGATCGCTTGCTTCGCGGTGCTTCAAAACATGTGTGTGACATCGTGACAGGTGACGAATCGTGGATCTACGCGTATGAGCCCGAAAGTAAACAGCAGTCGACTGTATGGGTCTTCCAAGGCGAGCCAAACCCAACAAAAGTCGTTCGTGCTCGAAGCGCTTCGAAGCAAATGGTCGCCTGTTTTTTCGGAAAAACTGGACATGTCTCAACCGTACCATTGGCGCAACGTAGAACGGTCAATTCTGAATGGTACACAACCATTTGTTTGCCACAAGTCTTCGGAGAAATAAGGAAAACCAACCGCCGAAGACGGATCATTCTCCACCACGACAATGCGAGCTCTCACACATCGGCTCGAACAAGTGACTTTTTGAGCACTCAAAACGTCGATTTGATGAGTCATCCGCCGTATAGTCCTGATTTGGCACCCAATGACTTCTTTTTATTCCCGAACATCAAAAATAAATTGCGAGGTCAACGTTTTTCGACACCTGAAGAAGCGGTTGATGCGTTCAAAATGCATGTTTTGGAGATACCTAACTCGGAGTAGAAAAAGTGCTTCGAAAATTGGTTCACAGGCATGCAAAAGTGTATTGATCTTCATGGAGAATATTTTGAAAAACAATAAAGCCATTTTCGATGATAAATATTTGTTTTTGTTCTCTAATCCCGAAATATAAAAGGCAACCCTCGTATAACTGTTCAATATGTTATATTATAATTATATTATTTCCCCACAATTTATATAACTATTATATAACATTTAGGTTATTTTGATTATAGTTATATAACATTTTTATAACAAATTATATTTCTATTATATAATTGTAATTTTGTTTGAGTGGGAAATTACAACTAACATGTATCTTACATGTAACATATACGTTATATTACTTGTTACATTCTGTTTCATTATGGCAATGTAACAGTTATATATCTGTGTTTGCTGGGTATATAAATTATAATGTATAGTAGTACACATATAATTACACAAACAGCACACACACAACAAACACACACACACACACACACCTATACACAAAGGTTAAACCAAAAATAAGATTCTCTATTTTATTTTTTTCTTCCAAGACACGACAATTAACAGATCTCTCGAGCATCAGAAACTTTTGTTTAGGAATTTTTAAAACATTCACACAGTTTGATGAAAAAGCGACTTCGTAACTCTACGCTTCTTGCAACTATGGAATGATTTTTTTAGCGTGTCCAACTATGAAAAAAAATGGATGAGTATTCAAATAATTTTTCGTTGGAACTCATTGTCAAGAATTAAAAAAAGACAAATATGTTTAATACTAATAACACGGACCATATTTTCTCATTTTTTGCAGTTAAAAATTAAATAACTATCCATATCGCAGTTGGACATACTAAAAAAATCGCTCCATTAGTTGAAAAAAACATACTTAAATGCCAAGTCGCTTTCGCACCAAACTTGCGTACCAATGTTTTCAAAATACCTAAACAAAAATTTATGATACTCGAAAGATCTGCAAATTTGTCGTTTCCTAGGAGAAAATAAATAGGGAAACTTACTTTTTTTAACACCTTGTACATATACATATACATATATACAAAAGTATCCTATTTTAAATAATACAAATATATAACTGTTATATAACACGTTATAACATATATGTTAGATGTAACGTATACGTTAGTTGTTATTTCCCACTCATAGACTTGTACTAACACACTCAACATTTGTAATATAACATATATTATATTGTAGTTATATTGTAATTATATTCCAACTGAAAAAATTTGATTATCTTCGGCATCCTACGATAACGATTCTATCTGGGATATAATTACAATATAATTACAATATAACATATGTTATATTACAAATGTTACATCTGCAATTTATACAAATGCAGTATAAATTGAACATTTATTATTTAAACTCATTTGATAATCTATATCAGATTCTTCTTCAACTATTCCTACTCCTACGCTGTTTTTATTCTCCTGTTTTGAGCCATCTGTATAATATATTTCCACATTTCTTTCCAAACCAAATTTCTCCATGAAATTTTCTAATAATTCATTATCTTTCATTTTTTCTTCAATCTTTTTACGCTCTCCTATTTCGACATCCAACTCAATTTCATCTATTAGACACCAGTAGTCGGTGTTAAATATATCATAATTCTCATACCTCGCCATTTCTTTTCTATTCCTATACACTTCAGACCAGGCATTTACTATAACAATATTGTTACTTCTAGAATTTCCAAATCTATTTCTTCGGACTATCTCCTCATATCTTTTGACGTTTTCAATAATATCTTCACTCCCGTACATTAGTTTTTTAAATCAAAAATTTCTAGCAAGGAAACCTGCTCTTTCTTCCATTCGCATCACCTTAGCTTCCTCTATCATTATGTTAGTAGGTGTACTATTTCTATATCCCAGCGCTATTCTAATTCCTTTATATTGCATCTTCTCTATTTTATCCTTATTCTTTAAGTCCTTTGGAAATATCACAAATAGGCCGTAGTCTATCACCGATCTTACAAAAGCTTTATATTCAAGTAGCACTGTATTAACTTCCATTCCCCATGAAACTTTATTTAACCATCTAAGGATATTACACCTTTTCTCTACTTTACCTTTCAATATTTCAATTTGTCTTCTATAGGAAGTCTGAACATCATACATAATTCCCAGAAAACTTGCTTCTCTTTCGTACCTAATCAATTCTCCTTTCAACTCTATTCCTCTATTTCTATTGATTTCACCCTTCCTGTTGAATCCTATTAATTTTGTCTTAGTCGGTTCAATTTCTAGTCCAATGTTTAACAGTAGTTTATCCAGCGACTCTAGAGATCTCTCCAATTTCTCTTCCATTTTTCCAATATTCTTCCCTGTTATGTAAATAGCAACGTCATCCGCATATTGTAAAATTTTAACTCCTTCAAGATTTTCCCCTAGGTTTCTTGTGTACACTGCATATAATAGCGGACTCAGGACTCCCCTGAGGTAGCCCTTTATTTATCATTCTTTCTTCTTCTTCTTTTTCATTAATAATTAATTTCGTTGACCTATCCTTCATCCATGTATCTATGTATCTTACTATGTCTGATGGACATTCTATTTCATCCAACTTTTCTATTAATATCTTCCTAATCACGTTGTCATAAGCAGAGGATATATCTAAAAACACTGCTATCGTCCAATTATCTTCCAACAAACCTTTTTCTATTTCTATCGATAGCCTTGAAATATTATCATTGCATGATCTGCCTTTTCTGAATCCGTTCTGTGTATTATCTAAAAATCTATTGTGTTCCAGCCACATAAGCTTGTCATTTATCATTCTCTCTAATATCTTTCCTACATTGCTGGACATAGTGATCGGTCGTACTTTCTCTTTGTTCGGCTTATCTATAAATATTATTTGATTCTTTTTCCATTCCTTCATCATACACCCGTTTCTAAAGCATTCATTGAATATCCTTAATAGTTCCGTCTTCATTTTTGTCCCTTCTCTCTTCTACACCATTCTGTACTCAATATGATCCGGTCCAGGCGATGATTTTATTTTGACTCTCCTCAATGCATTTTCCAATTCCGACATTAGAAAATCCTTATTGAAGTCGTTCTCCTCTGATCTATACATTTCATTATCCAGTTCTTCTATTTCTGCCCAAGGAGGAGCAATCTTATCAATCTCCTTCCTAATATAAAACTATCTTTTCTCTATCTTTTCCCTGCCATTTCTTCCAGTCTATGACGTTGAAACTATTCTTAATTACTTTCATCTTCTTCCATACGTAGTTTAAATTTGAATTCTTGTTCAATCCACTAACAAATTCTTTAAAGTTCTCTCTCTTTTTCTGCCTAATAATCTTTCTCGCTACAGCTCTCAATCTCTTGTATTCTATAAACTTCTCCATTACCATATCCTTGTAAAACTTTTTTAAAGCCTCTTTCCTGTCCTCTATTGCCTTTTCGCATTCCTTATCCCACCATTCAACCGGGTTCTTCTTATTAATTGATCTTTTCATTTTCTTCTTCTCGCTCCTTTCGTTCCTCGTATCTTCTCTGTTATTTTGTTTTTTTTCCTTGATTTTTCTCTCTCCGTACGTAGCAAACTCAACGGCCTCAATCATACTTTTAGTAATTGTTTCATATCTACTTTCAGTAGTTGCTTCCTGGAATTCTTCTGTGTCCATCCTATCTTCCATTTTTACCATCATTTTTTCATATTCTTTCCAATCTTTTTCCTAGATAATCGGTTAGTTCTTTTTTCGTAAACACACCTATTTACCTTTAAGTCAGTTACAATCGGAAAGTGATCCGATCCCCATGAATCATCTATTTGTGAACATTCGATAAATTGAAATATGTCTCTTGTACTGAACACCAAGTCAATATTTGAGTTTCTAACTCCGCCCTCTCCTATTCTTGACTTCGTACCATCATTCACTATTAATAGACCACTTTCTTCCATCTCCTCCCATAGAGTTTCTCCATTTTTGTCTGTGTCTTCGCAGTTCCATATTACGTTGTGAGCATTAAAGTCTCCTGTTATAATTATATTTTTTTCGTCTTTCAATGACCTTAAAAGATTTCTCCACGTTCTTTTTGCCATAGGTCCTGGTCTTCTATAAATCCCTATTAACGCTACTTCTTCACATTCCTCTATATTTTTTAACCTTATTCCTACACAGTCCATCTCCTCTTCTGCTACATATAAGTTTCTTATTTCTTCAACGCTGATATCATTTTTAATAAAGATAGCCACTCCTCCTATTCCTCTTCCTATATTATTTAATCTATTTTTAATAATACTCTTATAACCTGCAACTCTAAAATTATCATTCTTTCCACATTTTATTTCTGTTAATACACTAACATCAAAGTCCTGAATGTGTTTCTGTAATTCATCTTTTTTGCTACTCCAATCTCTTGCGTTCCAAATCATAATCTTCAAACCAACTATTCGTTTCATATTCATAAACTATGATTTCTTCTATTCTTTATTTTCCTTCTTCACCCCTGTACTTTTTCTTTTCTCTTAGTTCTTCGCTATCTTCTTCCTCTCTTCTATTCGTCGGCATTCTATTCATATACTTCCAGATTTCATTTAGCCTTTCCTCCATCTTCTGCATTCTTTTCTCTATAGCCTCAAATTCGTTTAATCTTTTCTCCTTTATTTTTTCACTTATCTCTTCTTCTGTGTTTCTTTGATATTCTATAATAACGCCTCTTCTACCTGTCAAATCTTCCCTTATGTTTACGTTTCTCCTATAACTATTGTACTCCTGCAGTCTTTTCTCTCTCTGTTCTTTGTCTTTTCTCTTTTTTAATTCTTTCCTTCGCTTTCTTTCCTCTTCTTCATCACTATATCTCTCTTCACTATCACTATTTGACTTTTTTCCATCATGTTGTTCATGTCGTTGTGTTGCTTCTGAATACGTTGCTTTTCCCCTTGTATCCTCGATGCATCGAGCACCTTTCTTCTTGTATCCTCAAATGTTAGCTTGTTTCTCGTATTTAACTCCGGCCACGACCTTATATTTGTGACGCTTGGCATCTTTTGTGGTTTATCTATCTTAATTAAACTTTCCGCCTCTCTTAACGATACATTATTCTCCGCCATGACCTTTTTCAGTTCCATGTTGTATTCATATACATTGCATTTTCTATCTGTTAACTTATGTTCCTCTCCACAATTTGCACATTTCACAGGTTTCTCGCATCTTCCATGTGTCCCCTCTTCTCCGCATACAATGTATCTTTGTTTTGCCCTGCAAACTGCCTTTACGTGTCCAAATTTATAGCAATTAAAGCACTGCCTTACCGCTTCCACATACGGTCTCACTCTCAGTGACATCAACTCACCACATAACCTTACCTTATCTGGCCTATCGTTACCTTCCCATGTCAAAATTAGATTATTGGTGTTGACCATCACACTTTCTTGCTTTTCCTTGTTATAAGTCCGCCTCTTCATTCTATCGATCTGTATAATTCCTCTTCTTTCCTTCTTATTCATGGCCTCATATAATTCATGTATTGGTAGTTCGCTGTCCCAATCAATTAGTACTCCTTTTATTCTTCTGGCTCTTACTGGAACATAATATTCTATGTCGCTGTCCTTCAAATCAAGAAATTTGTTGGCAGTCACAGCATCTTTAATATAAACTTTGCTCCTATTATAGCCTAAGTGCTTAATCTTATTAATCTTATTGTTACTAATAGCCATTGTTTTTGTTGCTATTTTGATCGCATTACCTACTTTACCCTTAACTACTTTTTCTTTCTTAACACTAGCCGTTAATATAAAACTTCCTGTGTGGCTCCCTTTAAATCTGAAGTTCTTATTATCGTCATTGTTCCTTTT
Source organism: Lasius fuliginosus (assembly GCA_949152495.1). Taxonomy (NCBI): domain Eukaryota; kingdom Metazoa; phylum Arthropoda; class Insecta; order Hymenoptera; family Formicidae; genus Lasius; species Lasius fuliginosus. The sequence continues at coordinate 10,676,882 of OX424455.1, read as the reverse complement.
CTTAATCTCATCTTCATATTTCATGACGCCATCCACTAGAGTCATTCTATCTCTGTTCATTCTACATACCTTATTCTTTTTATTACACTTATCCTGACTAGAATTGGTATCAGATAGAGATATCATACCTCTACTTGCACCTATCACCTCTTCAATGTCCATATCATCCCACTCACCCTCCTCAACCTCCTTCTCGCTATCCTCCCTTCCCAGATCTAATTGTATGCTATTATTTAAATCTACGCTAACATTATTCACATTGAGACTGTTTTCTTTATCACAAAACGCTGTTTTAGTCTTTTTAATCTTACCGCCTTCATTTACCATCTTTTTCTTAGACTTACCCATAGTTTGTTTTTGCAATCGTTTTAAAATATCCGTTTCCTTAAGTCGATTTATTTTTCTATCTTTCACTAACTCATCAACACGTTTATACCATTCTAATCTATCAGTATCTATAGTATCTAACTGTTCCCTCGCTTTTATATCTCCATCTTACTCTGTCTCATTCACCCCCCTCCCCCCCGACTCCCGGTCTGAAGCCACAACGGCTTATTAGGACCTTTTATCCACTAAAACCTGCTCACCTGTATCTCTCTCGATCACCAGGACGACAACCAACTCACCCGACCCACAACCGATCCAGGAAATGACCCTTTGACTCCCAGAAATTGACAACGTATCGCAGCTGCTTAGATACACGTCCTCTCTCAACGACACAAACAGCGCCCTCCATCTAGCACAAATTACACACTTTTGACACAATAACCAAATTTTAACCAATTTTGACTTGAAATTGTCAAAATAATCTTGACGATCAAACACTACAAAGCATGCGGTACAATGATCAACAAAAGAACCAATCAGTACCGCGGATTAAAGGCAACAATACTTCGAGACTTTCGAGATGACTCCGATACATTCGAGAATCAATAACATCCCTTTTTTAGAAAGGGAATCGTGAAAATTATGATATTTTATTAGAAGAAAACTGCTAAGTGGTGATGAGCCAAATATAGAAAATTTTAATTTAGAAAACTCTAGATCCGAAAATAACGATAATCGAGGATTAGAGGTAGAAGAAAATTCACATTCAGCCTGATAGCTTCACATTACCGTATAGTACGATAGCCACCTTAAACGCGTTCGATACCAAATTAAAAGAGGATACAGCATATAGACAAAAAATAGTAAATATCAATTTTAGTATCATTATATATATTAAATATCAATTTTTTTGTAATGCCGTGTGAACAAATTTATAATGAATTATAATTTGTTAATTACAGTGTGTAATGATAAAAACCCTTATCAGTAAAGACCATTCAATTCCATGAAACCTCGGTGAAACCATTCGTCAATTTATCATCAGAGATGTAGCTAATCAAATGACTCCGTTAAGACGAGTACCTGGAAAAGTAGTTTTCGCTGAATTGAAATTGTACGCTTGTCTTTATGGTAAGTAGAAATTATATGTACACTTCAAACTATAATAAAAGTAGAGCACGCATTTAGCGAACCTGCATAAGTAACCATTTCTACGTAAAGCCTGTATTACGATTTCAGCAATATACTCTCTAATTTTCGGAAATAATAAACAACCGTTACCAAAGAAGACATTTGAGGCTGCAATCAAGGGCGTCATAAACAATTCTATGGACTGGTCCGGTGGACGTTCAAGACATCATAAACAAACAGAGAATACAAAGACCGATTAATAATAAGATATAAATGTTATAAAAGCGCCAGAAGTAAAAAGTACAATAATATAAAGTAAAATAAAAAGTAAAATAATATAATATAAATCATAGTATATATATATACTATATATATATATACTATATATATATATATATACACACACATATGTATATACAGGGTGTTCAAAAAAGGTGGAGACCCCTGAATAACTCCGAAAATATGCAAGATAGAAAAAAATGTTTCAGACAAAAGTTGTAGGGTTTCAAGTAACACATTACATAATAATATTAGTATGACCTCGAATAGCACCGTCAAGATCACATAAAAATCACATTGAATTTTTTAAATGGAACTCCCTATTTTTCATTACATATTCTTGTAGCTTACCTCGAGAGCATTCCAAAACACTATAATTAAGTTATTTTTTATTAAGTACTTTTCGAGTTATAAGGCTTAAAGTTTACAGTATTTTGACATAAAATACAAAATATCGTGTACAACATTCAGTTTTCGGTAATCTTACCTTAATACTTTTATGCATAGAATAATAAGACCAATCAATTGGTGTAAAAAGAACATATAGTTGCTATTAAGAAAAAGTATGTAATTTGCAACATGCAGCTGCATACTTTTTTTTTGAAAGCAAGTATGTGTTTTCTTTACACCAATTGATTGGTCTTATTATTCTGTGCATAAAAGTATTAAGGTAAGATTACCGAAAACTGAATGTTTTACAAAATATTTTGTATTTTATGTCAAAATACTGTAAACTTCAAGCCTTATAACTCGAAAAGTACTTAATGAAAAATAACTTAATTATAGTGTTTTGGAAAGCTCTCGAGATAAGCTACAAGAATATATAATGAAAAATAGGGAGTTCCATTTAAAAAGTTCAAAGTGATTTTTATGTGACCTTGACGGTGCTATTCGAGGTCATACTAATATTACTATGTAATGCGTTACTTGAAACCCTACAACTTTTGTCTGAAACATTTTTTTCTATCTTGCATATTTTCGGAGTTATTCAGGGGTCTCCACCTTTTTTAAACACTGTATATGATAATGATTTTTTAATTTTTAATGTATGTTTAAGAGTTTATGTAATATGAATATTGTTTGTTGACGTTATAATTTTTTATTTACACATGTAATATGTGATAAAAAATCAAATAAATAAAAATATATAAAATATTCTTATTCCGATTTCATATTACATTTGCCTGATCAGGATGACATGATCATTTCACATCAGGTGTGAATCCGTTCCGTATCCGTTCCGGATACAGCACGTGTGATTCGGTCCAAACTTGGACATCGCGTAACGCCCCTTATCCGGGCCGAAATCGGTTTGCCAAATGAGGGCCGAAAACTTGAATCGGCGTGCCTTATTAGGCCCGATCTTTTGCCGGACCAAATTTCTACTCGGTTTGCTGTTAATCCTTTCACTGCTGACAGTATTATTGTGTGTGTGTGTGTGTAAGTGCTATTTATCTTAACAATTTTTTAAAATCAGTGAGCGATGAGCACAACCTGCATTCAAAAGAATATATTGTCTTCCAAATTTCGTCGATTGCGAAAACGAAAATGGCAATCTGACGCCAGGAGCTTGGAGATTTGCCGAAAGAACCAATATGCAAGTTATGAGAAAAAGGCCTCCTTGTCGAGCGGCGCAAAAAGCATTTCGACAAAGAGACGCTTTGGCACAATATTTTCTAATTCCAGAAGGCGAAGTACCGTAGCAATATAAATATGTTCAAAGAGGACGTCATGCTGTCCAGATTTTGGCGAGCTTAAATTTAACTTAATATTAATTATATTTATTGATCACATTTTTACACTAAATTTAGTAAATATAACATTAATTATATTTACGAATGTTGCGGAACCGGCCTAACCGCGGAATTGTCGCGACTGCCTGCGCGCTACACGCGCAAAGCACCGACGCGCACACGTCCAAAGCCGTGCGCCGCGCAACACGTCACCGTATCGATCCAGAATCGATGAAATTGATCGATTGCCAAATTTTCGAACGAGCAACCGCCGTTCGGTAACAACAAAAGTAGTTGCGACCCTCCGACTTTCTGGAAGATTCGCAGCTTCTTGGTGTACATAAACGATTTATTGCTGCTGAGAATCTTCTGGAAAGTCGGGGATAATAAAAGGACGTGTCCGAGACCGCTCGGCGCCTTTTGTCGCACTAGTTAGTCGCACAGAAAGTATCGATAACGCAAGCATAATCCGATCATTTTTCGCCGAGTTTTCGCGCTTCTGGTGCACGTTCGCCGCACTGCAGTGTTCCGCGAATTGCACTATTTTTTTTGTAAGCACTGTACATAGTTGTGTGAGTTTTGTAATAAACTTCTTTTCGTGTCTCGATAAACAGACGAATTCGAACAAACAAGATGTCCAATCAACTCTAGAATAAAAATTTTTCAATAATTTCATATTTTCTTTAATATTTTAATGTAAAACTTGCAAGTAAAATTTCAAAGTGTTATACATAATTGAAGTATAAAAAATATCGAATTAGCGATAAAATTCTTTTCAGATTTTTCCGAGTGTTTGAAAGTCAAACGCGATTTTAGATATTATCGACTTAATCGAACTTCTCGCATTCCGGGCAAACACATGGGCAAAGCTCGGTTTCGCGATCACGCGCCGAGAACCACGTCACGCGCTTTTTCTTTTCGTCAGAGCGCCGAACTGCACGTGTTCGACACGCGATCGATTACCAGCTCTATTGTCCGAAAAGATGAAAACATGAGGATCGCGCCACATTCCGCGATATATATATATATATACATATATATGAATTAGGAGCGTCTTCCGGATTCCAAGGCACGGCAACCGAAGCCGTCAGTCTCAACGTAACGCTCGAACCGTGAGATTCACCTGATCGATCGGCGTGTGGCCGGTAATTCTTTCAATCTGTTCGACTATTTTTCGTGTCGTTCTTTGCTCGTGTCGTCTTTTCTCTTGTCGTGTGAAGCTTGTGTCGTGTGTTTAATGAATCATCGAGTTCCTGCGTGAACCGATGTATTTTTTCTCTCGAGTGATCGCTGCGACACAAGTGAATCTCGGTTTACGGACTTACCGTCTCGCCTCGTAGCACGTCAGTGATTTCGTTATAATTGTGACAGTACAAAGTATTCGCGCAACATAAGCAGCGAGTAATCAAATAATTAATCTAAGTATTCATTAATTTTTGTTATATTCGCGAGCTGATGATCGTATCTCCTTCGCGACCGTCCTCGGCCTCGCGCTCAAGATTTCCGTCGGCCGCGATCAAGATCTCCGTCGGCCGCGATCAAGATCTCCGATCTTCAAGATATCCGACTCGCTTAAAGGCCGCTTTCTAAGGGACGGATCAGAAGATCTCCGTTCGCCAAATTGATACGGATCGTCGCTCGCGCCAGCTTGTGAATTGTTATAAAATAAATGTTCACTATAGACGACACGACAGTTCACATTTTCTCTTCCTTCACTGATCCTTCAGCGGATCTTCGGATTCGCGTTCAAATCTGAACGGATTCCGGCACCCTCTCGTTTCTCTCTTTTTTTTAAATTATTAATCGCGGGGGCCGATCTCCTCGATTCTCCGAAATCCTCTCCCCCCCCCCCCGCGTACATCGAGAAAATAATTTTTTGCAAAAAAACATGTTTTCTAAATATTTTTTTTAGATAATAATTTTTTTAGATTTAGATAATTTTTTTAAGTAAAATGCGGCAATTCTGCAAATTTGTAAAACAAAAGTTGTAATGTAAAAGATATGTTTAATTTTACGATAAAATTTATGAAATAAATAATATCTTTCCATAAATTTTTTTTAACCTTTTATTTTTAATAGAAACTACTGCCTCAATACCTATGCCTAGATAGATTGATGAAGAAAAATGGCGGTTGGAGTAAGCTGACGCGTGTCGGGTGTGGCAGTGGTTTTGTGAGGGTGGAAAGGTTGTGGAGGAAGTGAGAATTTTGTGAATGGAGGAGGAGATGGAGGAGGACGAGAGGATCTAGGGGAAATAAAGGAGGCGTTGGGGACAAAGGAGAAAAGGAGTTGGTGGAGGAAAAGAGGTTGGCTTAAGAGATTTCGGAGCGGTGGATAGAAGAGAGAGCAGGTTGCGACGGTGAAGAGATTCAGAAGAAGGGGCAACTAAGGCAAGGATAGGGTTGGTAAGGAAGGATAAGACAGGAGAGGGATATTATCGGCCGGCTGCAGGACTAAGGCGTGAAGGCAACAGGTGAGGGCGGCACGGGAGAACCGGCGGTCCATGTACGCGGAGCACGTGTGGCGATGGTTTAGCGACAAAACGCAGTAGAGCGAGGAAGGTTAGAGTGTCAGTGAAGAGAGTTGCATAGCGAGAAAGGAAAGAAGATGGGATGGGAAGAGGAAGTGCTTTTGGAACTGAGAAGAATGAGGAAAGGAATGAGGAGAATAGTGAAGGAGCTGAGGCTGTTGAGATTGAGTGGGATGAGAATGCTGGAGAGAGAGGAAGAGGAAACCGACAGGTTGGTGAACGAGGGAGAGGAAGAGAAGACAGAGGACGAGATCAAGGGTGCAAGAGAAGAGAAGGAAGAAAAGGGGAAGAAGAGGGAAGGTGCTGTGAAAGGAGAGGAGAAGGAAGAGAGTGAAGATGGGAATGATGGAGGTGCGAGGGGAAAAAGAGGGAGGGCAACGATGTGTGGTAAGAAGAAGGGAGTGAGGGCCGAGGAGATCGTAAAGAAAAGAGAAGAGGAAGGAGAGGATAAGGAAGGTGGAGAGAAGAGAATAGGAAAGTTGACGGAGGGGGTGGAGAAGGGAACTAAAAGGGAGAAAAGGAGAGAAGTCACCAGTGGGAGAAGGGCTTTGGCAGGGGGAAGGGAGGAAGGAGATAAAGGAGATACGCCAAAGGAAAGGATGGAAGATAGTAGGGGAGGGGCAGTGAAAGGAGGAAGAGCTGGGACAAAAGAGGCAGGAAGTTATGGAGAAAGAAATGGAAGGGAAAGAGAGGAGAGAAGTCGTGGAAGGTTACGGGGAGAGGAGAGTAAGAGGAGCATTGAGAGGGAAGGCAGAAGAGGGGAAAGTGGAGGAGTCGGGGAAAAAGAAAGGCAAGGTAATGGAGGGAAAGAGGGGAAAGAGAGTAGTTGGTGGAAATGTGTTGAAGAGGAAGAGGGGAAGAAGGAAGAGAAGGGGAGGGAGTTATGGCTAAAGTTGGAAGGCAGATTAGAAAGGAGAAGGAGAATAGAGGAGAGAGAGAGAGAGAGAGAGAGAGAGCGAGGGAGGATAGGGGGAGAAGGTGAGAAATGGTGAGAAGTGAAAGGAGAAGAAGGAATCTGATGTGGAAGGGAATTGAAGGGGATAGTTTTGCGGAAAGGTGTAAATTTTTGAAAATACTGTTAGAAGGGTTGCTAGGAAGAAAAGTGGAAGTAAGAGAAGTGGTGGAAAAGGTAGGAGAGGGGGGAAAGAGAATGCTGTTAGTGGTGATGGAAAAGGAGGGGGATAGGAATGAGGTATTGGAAAGGAAAGGAGTGATTGGGAGAAGGTGGGGGATGGAAGTGGATGGAAGTGGATGAAGATCTGACAAGGGAGGAAAGAAAAATGAGGTGGAGAATAAAGGAAAAGGCAAGGCTAGAGAAGGGAAAAGGGAGGCGGGTAGAGTTTGACAGTAGGGGAATTTGGATATTGGGAAGGGAATGGAAGTGGGTGGAAGAGGAAGGAGTATGGAGAGAGTGTGAGGACGAGGAAGATAGGAAGAGAATATAGAGGGGAGAGGTTAGAGAGAGGAGCAGGGGATAAAGGAAGAGGAATCAGCATACATTTTCTTGCATCTTCTTGTATATCTGGTATTTTTCACAGAACAGAGGGACAGCGTGAGAGTGAGGAGGACTGAGAAGGGCAAGAAGGGCAAGAGAGAAAGGAGGACACAAAGGAGGGAAAGAAGGAAAGCAGAAAGCGGTAAGGAAAGAAGGAAGGAAAGAAGAGGAAAGATGGAGGAGATAAGAAGAGTTTAAGGGAAAGGGGGGCTAGAGGGACGGTCAAGGAGAGGGAGGGGGGGTGATAGTGTGTAAGGGTCGCAAATGGCCAGGTCGTGGGGGAGAGGTTTGGTTTACTGTTGTAAGAGGTTTGGGAACGCTCCTCGAAAAAGCGCCTTGTAAACCCCAAGAGGAAGCAATAAAATATACATACATACGAGGGTAGTTCGAAAAGTTCTCGGCCTGACAAAGAAAACACATGATTTTCGGCAAAATTCTTTTTTATTTTTCAACATAGTCCCCTTTTAACTCAATACATTTAGACCAACGATGTTCTAATTTCTTTATACCCTCAGTATAATACGATTTGCCTAACTCTTCAAAATAAGCATTCGTCTCAACGATGACCTCTTTGACGTGAATTTTTTTCCAGCGAGCCATTTCTTCATGTTCGGGAACAAAAAAAGTCACTGGGGGCTAAATCCGGTGAGTACGGTTCGTGTAGTAGCAATTCGAAACGCAATTCATGAAGTTTTGCAACTGCAATTGAAGACGTGTGAGCGAGTGCATTGTCATGATGGAAAAGCACTTTTTTCTTTGCCAAATGAGGACGTTTGGTCTTAATAGCATCGTTCAGTTGTTCCAGCAGTGCTGCATAATACTCTCCATTGATGGTTTTGCCTTTTTCTAAATAGTCTACGAGCACCACACCTTGCGTATCCCAAAAAACAGTCGCCATCATCTTTCCGGCTGACGGAACTGTTTTTGCCTTCTTTGGAGCACTTCCACCTGCTTCCACCCATTGTTTGGATTGTTGTTTCGTCTCCGGCGTGTAATGATGAATCCATGTTTCATCGACCGTAATAAATCGTCTCAAAAACTCAGTTGAATTGCGTTTAAACATGTCCAAACACTCTTGAGAAATGTTCATTCGAATGCGTTTCTGATCTACCGTCAGCAAACGCGGCACCCATCGCGCTGAGCTTTCTCATATGCAAATGTTCGTGTAAGATGTTGTGAACACGATCTAGTGAAATGTTTGCAATGTTAGAAAGCTCACGCACTTTCACTCGTCGATCATTTAACACGCTATCGTGGATTTTTTCGATGATTTCCTCAGTCGTGGCGGTTTTTGGGCGGCCTGAACGTTCATCGTCAAAGATGGATGAATGACCACGTTTAAATTCAGCAGCCCATTTCTTCACTGTTGAAAATGATGGAGAAGAGTCTCCCAAAGTAGAATCCAGCTCGTTTTTTATTTCTGTTGGTGTTAGTCCTTTTGAAACAAAATATTTTATGACTGCGCGACATTCGATTTTATCCATTTTTCGAGAAGTATCAAACCTTGCCCGTTTTACTCAAGCACAACAAACAAACTGTCGAACGAATCTGTTTGAAACTTTGTGGTATGTCCTCTGTAGAATCAAACTTGTTAGAAATTATAGCAATTAAAGTGTTGTGGCACTATTTTTCTGTGTCAGGCCGAGAATTTTTCGAACTACCCTTACATACATACCTATACCTAGATACAAGCTACAATTGATGAAATATTTTAATCATTAAATAAAATTATGATTTAGTAAATAAAATTTTATTTTTAAATACTATTTGTGACTTATATGTTTCTCTTGCACAGAAAAAATCACAGATACGTAGCATTATACATTTGTACTAACAATAAGTCTTATACATTTGTACTTTTACTTTAAATTGCGAGAAAAAAACAACTATCATTAGCGCTATACACATAACTGAACATAACTGAGTCTTTGAAAAGTACAAAGATTAATCTCAAAAAAGTATATAAAAAAATTAAATAATACTGTAAAAATTAAAATTAAAATAAATTTGCGTCAATTTCTTGCAATGAATTTTGTCGGATCTTATCGTCAGATCGAACAATGACGCTGCTGTCTATAAAAATTAATAAATGAAATTGAAATGAGTTTGTATCGAAAGAAGGGACAAAAAATTTATTACTATGCATGTCACTTCATACAAAATGTTACTTACCTAGATAATAATATGTCGATTATTTTTTTCCGTTTTTCATCTCTCTTCTCTTCTAGCAAATACGAGAGTCGTGATATAATAAATTTAGCGAGATGTTCATCCGCTAGATAAATCGTTTTCTTTCTCTTCTTTTTTTTCAAGTACGTATTTCTTTAAATATATTTGCGGCACTTAAGAATGAAGTTTCAAGTGAATCGCGACTATTTTTTTTTCTTCGTTGGGTGCAGCCAACGAAACATTTTATTGGGATAGGTGAAGACAAAGCTATTGACGATTTCGTTATCATAATTTCTTCACCTGTGGAATAGCTGGATTTGTGTAATTGATTCAGAGATAAATTTTTTTGGCTATGGTCAGAAGTTTTTGAAGTTCGATCTGAAGGGATGGAATCAAAATTTTCAGACGTTGCTGTGAATGAAGCAGTGAAGCAGATGGAGAGCTATCTCCAGAAATACTAAAAGGACCTGCAAATTTGAAAGACATGGATGTTTGTTGAACATCCGTAGAACATTTCGGGTTTGTTACTGCAGGTTCAAAATTATACCAGTCTTTTATCACAATAATCCATGTGTGCTTCTCTTCAATTGATCTTCAGGAAACCTGTATATATAAATCTGTACATAACACGTACAATATGTATCTTTTTACGCGAACTTTCAGTAAAATTAAATAAAATTTAATGAAAGGAAAAAGATTATTACTTTTGCAAAAAAACAGTTTCAATCAAAAAATCAATAAATTATTTGATTTGTTATTTAATCTTAATTATAAGCAATTATTTAACTTTATTTTAAACATTCTTTTCTTAATATTTACTTTTTAATAAGCAGTGGGTTAATCCCTAACAGCACATGATATTCTCCGTATATTCTGAATTCATACGGAATCTCCCATATATATACGTAACATTCTGAGAATATACTGAGGATATCGTAAGTAATATATAATGGGCTACGAACATTTTGTATATTCTGAGGATATTCTGAGGATATCGCAGACAGAATATCACATTTTGCATTCATATCGTAGATTCTGCATATATTTTGGAATTCATCCCGAATATCCCGAATATATACTTAATATTCTAGGGATATTCTGAGGATATCGCACACAGATTATGTGAATTACGTCCAAAATGTAAATATAACGTCATAAATCACGTTTAATATTTTGTAGAAATATGAATTGTGTAATAAATAAGTATAAATCATTATGTTTCTTACATTTCGGACGAAATTTAAATTATTTATTAAATGTATGTAGAAAAACTTTTTTACATGCGATTACTCTAGCTCAGGGGGTCGATCATGTAATTTCACGTGAAACTTTTCATTTATCTTTCAGTCAACTTTACATTCGAAACAAAGTTGGAAAGCACAGTATATACTTTATTTACTATTATTAAAATAGTGTAGTTTATTTGCTTACCGCTATGCGGCGCATTATTCATTTTCTATATTTTCGTATTCGAGTTCTTGTCATGAGCGTAAATAAAGTCTGCAAAATGCGGTTAATAACATTTTTCTATCAGTTTAATTTCTAATACCATTCCCGTACGGGGAATTCAGATATTGAACTGATTTTTGGAAAATCGGACAGACAAATGTCCGATTTTCACTTATTCGGACAATTTCTGTCCGAATAAGTGAAAATATTTATAATTTATAAATTATACAGGGTGTCTCAGACCACCCGTACCAGCCGAATATCTCGAAAACTGAGCGAGACAGACAAAAATGTTTCAGACAAAAGTTGTAGGGTTTCAAGCAGTGATGCCAGAAAGGCCACGCTAGCAACACGCAACCGTGGTGGGGAGAATGACGCACACTAAGCGAAAACCGCGTACGTATGAGCTCGGCGCTTCGGCTAGCTTCGGGTAGTAGAGGAGGACAGATAGATTGTTTGCTGTCTCCTTCCTACCAAGCAACGAAGACGATGGGCGACGCTGCTCGCTTCTCGCTTCTTGATACGCGTAACAGCGTTAAATGTTTCTTTACAGCCTTTTTGTATTAAATATATATATATATATTCACACTCTTATGCAAATGCTTTTATATGTGCAGTACATTGTACAGTATACTGTTTTATATTTATTTTTAAGTATACTTAAATAGAAAAATATTATTTATTAAAGTAATATAGCGTTAATATTAATAGTAACAGAAGCTTTAAAAAATATCTAATATATAATAATAATTATATATTTAACTTTACTGTTTTGTACACATACATATTTACGATATTATTACGACACACAACGTATACTGACCACATATATACGTTTGTGTCGTTGACAGCTTAAAATGATAAACAAAATAATGAAGGGTGATTTTCCACACCACCCAAGAGGTACCACCAATGGCGCATTAGGTTTTTTAACGTGGACCTTCGCCTGGAGCCATATTATACCACATTATTTTATATATATAATATTCTCTATTATATGAAGGAAAAAAGGATAAAGGAAAAATTAGGGTATAAATAATTATTCCCGGAATTATCTATTTTTAAACATATTTAATTATAAAAGTAATAATTTATAATAGTGGGACCACTGCGGCCCCACGTATTTCGGCCGCCTCTTCCTCGGCCGCCTCTATCTCGGCGCACCCATCCTCCGCCCCTGGCGCCACGCTGGTAATGCCAGCGGGCGCGAGATCGGCCGCCTGCTTTTTTTTTATTTGTGTCTGAAAAATAGATACAGATAAATAAACAATGAATAACAATATAACTATATATATTTTAACAAAAAAAAATAATAAATAATATACCATTTTTGGTCGGCGGCTGCTCTTGCTGCTGCTGCTGCTGGGGCTCCTGCTGCTGCTGCTGCTGGGGCTCCTGCTGCTGCCGCTGTTGCAAATTTTGCAACTGCTGATGTAACAGTTGTTGCCTCTCCTCTTGAAGTTGTTGTTGATGCAACAACTGTTGCATCAACTGCTGCAAATTTGCAGCGTTTCCATTTCGTTCATTTCTTCTATAAAAATAAAATATACATTATGTAAAAGAAAGAAGATAAAAACTTAACGATTAAACTTTCTAACAAATACTAATAATAATTTGATTTACTACTTACGGGACATGATGGTTGTGCCGCAACGAAGTTTCACAGCAAACTGAAGCACTTGGCATTTTTTCATTTGTTTCGTACGCCGTGCATTTGTTTCGTACGCTGTTGACTGTTTCATGGCGCTCCTGTGAGATAATTTTGTTGCCTTGTACTTGCGAGTTAACGTATTTTACGTGCTTTTAAAATCGAATTTACGTATATACGTGTCTTGTCAAATCTTGGTCCATCCAAGAAGCTGAGGTAATTTCGACTGTAAGTCCTAAATATTTCCAATTTCTTCATATTTTCATCTTTTCTTTTACTCATTCTTCTTTAATTCTTTGTTTCTGTCTATTCTTTGTTGTACATAAAAATGTGTGATCAATTAAGAAAAAAACCTAAGCGAAGCTTTTCAGAAGCTTGGCTTAGTGATGATAGAGTTAAATCTTGGATACGTAAAGTATCTTCTGATGATTGCTTTTACCATTGCATCATATGTAATAAAAATATTTCGTGCAACACACATATTTTAAGACATGCGAATTCTGCGTGTCACAAAAATATTAAAGAAAATACTTCATCTTTATTAAATAATGAAAATAAAAGTTCACATAAAAATATATCCAAAAAACATAAATTTAAACAACAATAGCTAGAGATCGAATTATTTAAGCCATGGTTACGTGAAATATCAGATGATATAAATTCATTTTTTTACTCGTTTTGTAATAAATCTATGGCTGTTGATTTATCGCACATTTATCGTCACGCAGAATCCGAAGCACATATAAAAATAAAGAAAAAAAACAGAAACAAAGAACACGGATGAAGATATAAACATGATGGACGACTCACTTTTGAAGTCGTTTGTAGAGCGAAAAAAATCAGCAGAAATTCGGTATGCCGCATTAATTGCTGATAAGAATATTTCGCATCAAACGGCAAAAGATATTCTCAGTTTTTTTCAACAAATAGGAAAAAATCCTAAAGTGTTGAAAAGTATGAGTATGGGTCGAACAAAATGTAAAAATATAATATCGAATGTTTTGGGTCCGGTTGAGATGGACCGTGTGGTCAACAGCATTCAAAATACCAGATTTTCCATTTTTATTGACGAAACGTCTGATATTTGTAATGAAAAATGGATGACGTTTCTTGTTCGGTTTGTTGATCCCGAAACATTAGACATTCGTACGCAATTAGTTAAATTAATTAATATTGATGCGAGAAATAGCAGCGCCGAAAAATTATTTAATGCATTCAAATGTGAAATGTGGAAATTAAAAATTCCATTTTTAAATATCATTGCCTTATCATGCGACAATGCGTCTGTCATGATAGGAAAACATCTATCATTTAAGAAAAAGTTAGAAGAACTTTGTAAAAATGTATTAACATTTTCATGTCCATGACATTCTGCTGCATTGGCTGCACATGCTGCATGTGCTAAAATACCAGAATATTGCGAAGAGTTTGTAAAAAAGATCGCGAATTATATTAATGGTAGTCCCAAGCGTGCTGCTATTTATCAAGAATTTAGCGAATGTTTTCAGGAAACAAACCGTAAAATTTTAAAGTTGTCCGATACACGGTGGCTCTCTCACCATTCATGTGTTGAAAGACTTCTTGAGTTCTGGGATACTACCAAGCTTTTTTTGACCGAAATGGTTATTAATGAAAAATCAAAGTCAGGAGAACATTTATTAACAATAATGCAAAATCCTGATGTTAAAGCATATTTATTATTTTTAAAGCATACTTTAAATTTATTTAATTCTTTTAATGCATTTTTTCAAGCTGTGGAAACAAGAGTTCACTTGTTACAGCCAAAATCATTAGAATTTTTAATAACAATTTCAAAACATTTTTTAAAACCAGAGCTTCTAAAAAATGTATGTAATAATATTCAATTTTCTGAAAAAGATAATCAGAAATCTTTAAATGATATTAACCTTGGTTTTGAATGTGAGGAATATCTCAAGAAATTAATGAAAGAAGGGCACGCGGACATAATTGAAAATGTTCGAGAAAATTGTCTGCAATTTTACGTAATTGCCGCCGAGGAAATTAGTAAAAGACTGCCCATTAAAGATAAGTTTTTATCAAAATTAAGTTTTCCAATTCAACGTAGCATTATGTAGTATTGACAGAGAAACATCATTTAATGATGTTTCTTTTGTCGCTCAGACCCTCGGTGGTTTTGACGAAAATGCTTTAAAAAAAGAGTGGCATACTTTACATCTAGATTTTACAATAACAGAAAAAGAGCATTTTTCAAAATTAAACTTTGATGAGATGTGGAAAGACATTTTAAAACGTAAGTATCTCAATATGAAATCTCTTTTGAATGCTGTTAGATCACTTCCAAATTCAAATGCCGATCCAGAAAGAATGTTTTCTTTGTTAACTGATTTAAAAACAAAGAAACGAAATAAACTCTCGTCCACAAGTATAAACGCCAGTTGTGTGTTAAAATCAGCTTTAAAAGCAAGAAAAAAAACTGTTCTAGACATGGAGATTAATGCAAAGCATTTGTCTCTCATGTCATCGGACAAATTATATTCCATTTGTCCTAAAAAAATGAGCAGTTTAACATTATATGCTGCTGATGAGATTGCTAGTACCTCATCGGCTAATGATATGCAATAATAATGTTAAAAATAAAATAAATTGTATTTTGTCTTTAATAGACACCACACTTCTAAAAAAAGTGTGCAAAAAATTATTTGTCACTAATTGACACCACACTTGCAAAAGGCAAGTGTGTAAAAAATAATTTGTCACTAATTGACACCACACTTGCAAGTGTGTAAAAAATTATTTGTCATTAATTGACACCACACTTGCAAAAGGCAAGTGTGTAAAAAATAATTTGTCACTAATTGACACCACACTTGCAAGTGTGTAAAAAATTATTTGTCATTAATTGACACCACACTTGCAAAAGGCAAGTGTGTAAAAAATAATTTGTCACTAATTGACACCACACTTGCAAAAGGCAAGTGTGTAAAAAATATCTTGCTTTTAAAAGACATCATTGTAAATGACAGATACAATAGAGAATATTAATTAATATAATGTGGTATAATATGGCTCCAGGCGAAGGTCCACTTTAAAAACCTAATGCGCCATTGGTGGTACCTCTTGGGTGGTGTGGAAAATCACCCTTCATTATTTTGTTTATCATTTTAAGCTGTCAACGACACAAACGTATATATGTGGTCAGCATACGTTGTGTGTCGTAATAGTATCGTAAATATATATGTATACAAAATAGTAAAGTTAAATATATAATTATTATTATATATTAGATATTTTTTAAAGCTTCTATTACTATTAATATTAACGCTATATTACTTTAATAAATAATATTTTTCTATTTAAGTATACTTAAAAATAAATATAAAACAGTATACTGTACAATGTACTGCACATATAAAAGCATTTGCATAAGAGTATGTATATATATATATATATATATATATATATATATATATTAATACAAAAAGGCTGTAAAGAAACATTTAACGCTGTCACGCGTATCAAGAAGCGAGAAGCGAGCAGCGTCGCCCGTCGTCTTCGTTGCTGGCTTGGTAGGAAGGAGACAGCAAACAATCTATCTGTCCTCCTCTACTACTCGAAGCTAGCCGAAGCGCCGAGCTCACACGTACGCGGTTTTCACTTTGTGTGCGTCATTCTCCCCACCACGGTGCGTGTTGCTAGCGTGGCCTTTCTGGCATCACTGGTTTCAAGTTTTAACGCATTACGTAGCAGTATCAGTATGACCTTCAATAGCACCGTCAAGGTCACATAAAAATCACTTTGAACTTTTTAAATGGAACCCCCTATTTTTCATTACACATTCTTGTAGCTTACCTCGAGAGCTTTCCAAAACACTAAATTAAGTTATTTTTTATTAAGTACTTTTCGAGTTATAAGGCTTGAAGTTTACAGTATTTTGACATAAAATACAAAATATCGTGTAAAACATTCAGTTTTCGGTAATCTTACCTTAATACTTTTATGCATAGAATAATAAGATCAATTAATTGGTGTAAAAAAACACATAGTTACTGTTAAGAAAAAGTATGTAATTTGCAACATGCAGCTGCATACTTTTTTTGAAAGCAATTATGTGTTTTCTTTACACTAGTTGATTGGTTTTATTATTCTATGCATAAAAGTATTAAGGTAAGATTACCGAAAACTGAATGTTTTACACGATATTTTGTATTTTATGTCAAAATACTGTAAACTTCCAGCCTTATAACTCGAAAAGTACTTAATGAAAAATAACTTAATTATAGTGTTTTGGAAAGCTCTCGAGATAAGCTACAAGAATATATAATGAAAAATAGGGAGTTCCATTTAAAAAGTTCAAAGTGATTTTTATGTGACCTTGACGGTACTATTCAAGATCGTACTGATAATGCTACGTAATGCGTTACTTGAAACCCTACAACTTTTGTTTGAAACATTTTTGTCTGTCTCGCTCAGTTTTCGAGATATTCGGCTGGTACGGATGGTCTGAGACACCCTGTATATGCATGATATATCTGTAACATACTGGAGATATATCGTTAACATTTTACAGATATCCTTGGTATATACCATAAGATCTTCTCAGTATATACTATGAACTAAAATAGAAGGATATTAGAGCATTCTTAGTACATATTCAGTACATCATAGTACGTATCTCGAATGCTCTGAGAATATACGCAATATACTTTTACGATATCCTCCGAACATTCTCAGTATCTACATGTGCTGTTAGGGATTATACTTACATTTTTTGACTCTTCGTCTAATTATTTTCTGAGCATGTGCTCTGGATTTTTTCCAATTCTTGAATTGATTGGGTCATGTTTTGATTTAATTGAAATGTATTTTCCCTGTTAAAAAAAATTAAATAACGAAAATATTATATAACACTGATATAGTAATCGTCATTTTTAATATCAATTCTTTGAATAAACTTTTCTTTTCTTTGTTTTGAAAGAATCAATATAAATTATAAAGTTCTCAGAAACCCATAAAAATTATAGATCGCAGAAATAAAATCTTTGCAATTATAAAAATCAAAAATAGTATTTAAATAAGTAATATTTCAATAATAAAATAATTCAATAATAAAATTTCAATAATTAAATAAGTGATATTTCAATTTTTTATTAAGAAAAAACTATTTTTAATTTTTATTTTTGCAAGGACTTTTTCATGTCATTTAATAACTTTCATGGATGTCTTTGGTAATCTAATAAATAATTAAAATAAAAGAACAGAAATATAAGAAAACAGGTAATTAATAAATTAAAGGCAATACACATCCATAAGGACTATAATTTACAAGAAACCTTTTGTTAAATCTTCATGATCAAGATTTAATTTTTCTAATATATTGTCCCGAGAGAGGTTTGGTGCTGGATCGCAATGGAACATTGCTGAAGGTCCTACAATTATTGGAATGATTAATACATAATTAATACGTTATTAAAATAATTGATTTTTATTTATTTATACCTTCTTCTCTGATTGTGTTTTTCCATAAATTTCATCTTTTCAAACAACGGCCACTGTTTAATTATGTGTGCGGCACTGCCGCTACGCGTTGCACGGTCGTTCAATCTTCTTTGTTTACTGTATCTATCCTTCAACCTTTTCCACCTTTGTTGTACTTCAATGACTACGGAAAATTTAAATATTATTTTCAAGGTATATGTTTCTATATCAATGCTTTAAAAACATACCTGATATGTTACATGTTGTGGCAATTTCTTCCCACGATTTCTCCTTCATCATTGTTTACGCGTTTATCATTATTTTGTTTGATTATTCACATATCTTTATAATAAGTAAGTCTATTTCATCGTTGTAATATATCTGTCGTATGTAAAGGTCTGTTTTCATCTTTTTGAAATATAATTGTTCACGTGCTTGTCGAGGTCGTGTCACGCAGTCATCACGTTCGGAATATTTGGCTGTTTTCGCGTTTGGCCCGGCCGCCTTCCCCCTCACCCTTTTTCGCGATCAGGTGGATCGAGTAACTTGGTAGCGAGGGGTAGGAGGAGGCGGGGGACCCGCCGAGCATTGTCCCTTGGCGAACGCGAGCCGAATTCCAGTTACGGCTCTGCTATTTCGGAGAAAGCTCGTACGTTTTTCGCGAATTACTTACGTGTGATCTCGACGCTCGAGAAAGTTCATTGTCGCTCTTAGCCCCGCGCTAGCCGGGCTAATCGACACTTTTTTGTACACGTACTCAGTCAACGAGAATACGGATATTAATCTCTAGATTTTATCATTGACTTAACGCAATAAAGCAGTGCTAATTAATTCGAACTTCTATCGCGGTGCTATCTTTTCTCACTCTCTCTTTCCTTCTCACTCTCTCTCCCTCTCTCTCTCTCTCTTTCTCCCCCTCTCCCTCCCTCTCCCTCCCTCCCTCTCCCTCCCTCCCTCTCCCTCCCTCCCTCTCCCCTCCCTCCCTCTCCCTCCCTCCCTCTCCCCTCCCTCCCTCTCTCTTAATTGTTTTGCGATTATAAATCATCAAGAATAAATTCAACGAAAAAAGATTTGGACGCCCTGAAAAGGGCGGATTTGTCTTCGCATCGTTTTTATAAAAGATGCTCAAAGTGGCCTCTGTCCATCGCAACGCAAGCTCTCAAGCGTCTTAACATATTCTCGCGCTTGGCGCGAAACACGAGCGTATCTCTTTATTCTTACTTTTATTTTCATTTTTAAGCAATTCAATGCCGTAATAAAAACACGCAGAAGGATATTCTACATACATCTTTTTAGAATCTCGCAAATTCATTATATCACAATTTTTTCCTGTGTCCTTGTTTGCTATAAGAAACTCTGTCGGTTTCATACAGTCTATGACAATTAGAAATTTTGCAATCAAAAAAAAGAAGTGCGAGCGTTGTTGCGGTTAAGCAACGATCATACTATATAAATAAATCGATGGAATCGATATCTGCGTCAATCATCCTCCGTCAATTAAGACACGCAAGAAAGAAATGGCATTGTACACAACACAAGAATATTATGATATGCTGATGGCACTCGGCGAGTGCCGAGGACAGTACCATGTGGCTGCAAGAAGATACGCCGAATTATATTCGAATCGAGCACGACATCCATCACCGAATGTGATACACGCTGCAGCTCAGAGATTGTATGAAACCGGAAACGTCTTACCAAACAAGATTGATACAGGAAGAATACGTGAGGCAAGAAATCTACGAAATGTGGAATCGGTTATTCGTGCTGTCGAACAAGAACCTGAAACTAATATCAGAGTCATTGCTCGAGATCATGACTTGTCGTATTCCACCGTGCAGAGGATTCTTGCGGAAGAAAAGTTGCACGCATTTCATTACACTCGCGTGCAACACTTGCGACCAGAAGACTATCCTCGAAGAAAGAGTTTCTGCGAAGATTTCCTGAGAAAGGTGGATCGTGATCCGAGATTTCTTTCTCGTGTGATATTTAGCGATGAATCGCTATTCACACGAGAAGGAATCTTTAATTCCCACAATAACCATTATTGGAGCGATGAGAATCCTCGACTTACTCGAGTCAGGAGCTTCCAGATTCGTTGGAAGAGGAACGTCTGGGTAGGAATCATAGGAAGACAAATATTAGGTCCAATTTATCTCCCAGACAATTTAAATGGCGCAAATTATGTAGAATTTCTACAAAATACAATGCCAGAATTTTTGGAAGAAATTCCTCTGTTCGAGAGGAATAATATTATTTTTCAACAAATTGGTGCCGGGCCACACAACGCTAGAATTGTGACCAATTACTTGAATCAACAGTTTCCTGGGCGCTGGATGGGCCGGTATGGTCCAATACATTGGCTCGCAAGATCTCCGAACCTCAACCCATTAGATTTCTTCTTATGGGGTTACTGTAAGGAGAACGTTTACAAGAAACTTCCTGAAACCGTTGATGATCTGGACGCCAAACTTCACGAAGCAATTTGGACTATTGAAGAAAATATGCTGGAGAATGTCCAAATGAATATGTTAAGACGCTTGAGAGCTTGCGTTGCGATGGATGGAGGCCACTTTGAGCATCTTTTATAAAAATGATGCGAAGACAAATCCGCCCTTTTCAGGGCGACCAAACCTTTTTTCGTTGAATTTATTCTCGAAGATTTATAATCGCAAAACAATTGAGAGAAAGAGAGAGGCAGGAGGGAGGAAGGGAGGGGGAGGGGGAGGGAGGGGATAAAGAGGGAGGGGAGGGATAAAGAGGGAGGGGAGGGAGAGGGGGAGGGGAGGGGGAGGGGGAGAGAATTCCGGTCGTAACGTGGCATACAACAACTATGTTGTATGTCACGTTACGTTCAATCGTTGAGAATCCGTATCCGAGGCTCTTTTCATGCAATCACTCTATCCACGCTCACATCAGTGTAATCTCGTGAGTGTGCAGTAGAACTACGTATGCAACAGTCAGATAGTAAACAAACTATACTTTATAAATAATAATAGTAAATCGGTCGTATTTATCGTAGGATTTTGTTATCCCTGGTGGAAATAATTTTACAATAATTTACGTATTTCTATTAAAAATTGAAATTTTTAAGAACAAATCACAACTTTGTACCAATTTGTGAAAATTGTAGAAATTCATGATAAGTTCTAATAAGTTGTAGTAAGTTTAAAAAAATTTTTACAAATTTCTATAATTTTTACAAACATTTTTGTGAATAATGTAGTAAGTTGTATAAATTGTAGATTAACGTAAAAATCATAACTATTCACAAACTTTTTACAACATTCCATGAATATTTTATGAGCAATGTAGTAAGTTGTAGAAGTTGTAGATTAATATCATAAATTAATATCATAATTAATATCATAAATATCACAACTATTCACATCATTCTACAACTTTACACAGTAAAACTGAATAAACACCTCACCAATTTTATCGCCTTAAATATGTAGGGGAGGTTATTTTGAGTAATTCTCCGCAAGAAAGAAGTGGAGGACGGCATTGGTTTGGAAGATATAACAAATTTAGGTTTGACATTAAAATTTGCTGTAATAATCTGTTACATTAGAAAGTTGTGATTTTCTACAACTAAACTATCCTATACAGCACAGAACATTGCAATTACATTGCAGCAATGTTACAAACTTGCAAGTTGCAATGTAATATTGTAGAGACATTATAGGAACATGTAACTGTAATATTTCATGAGAAATGTTATAGCAACATTCCAAAAACATTACAGAAAACAGTATTCAGTAATCGCTAGTTCGTTCGTTTACCGCTATGCAACGTGCGATGCGCTATCTATCTCGTATTTAAGTTTTAGTCATGAGAATTATATAAAGCTTGCAAAAAGCGGATATTAAAATTAAAGGTGTCATAACTATTTCTATCAGTTTAATTTTTCTGATACGAGCCCAATACAAGGAATTCAGATATTGAACTGATTGTTCAGAAATCGGACAGATAAATGTCCGAATGTGTGAAAAACGCCCGTTTATTGTACCTTTTTGTGCTGTATGGGACGTAATGTAGTTGTAGAAAACCATAACTTTCTATGTAAATTTATAAAAAACTACAAACATGGCCCAAATCGCGTTAGTTTGACGTAAAAATGACGTAGAAATAATTTAAAAAGTTGTAATTACATCATAAAAAATCATAGTTTTCGCATAATTTTCGCGTTAAAAATTGTAAAATTATTTCCACCAGGGATAATTTGTGCGAAAATTGATATTTGCGTGATAATATAAAGTACTACAGTAAAAACGGTTTCTAGTGATATTTATTGTGAAATTGTGAAGTGTGAAGTGAAATTTCAGAAGCTGTCATTTACAAGATGAACAATCTCCTCAAAGGAATACAAACTCATCGATTCTCTTAAAGGTAAGAATATTTAATCAAATCGTGATTACTACTTCGTTTTTCGTTTGTCCATTTCCAGTTTATTTGCCAGTTATGTAAAACTCGCGTTATCGAATATTTTACTCAGAAGCGTTACGTTATAGCCCCCCTAGTCGGTAAATAATATTGTATAATATTGTGTAGACAATGCAATAATAACTTAATAAACTTCAAAGAATTAATAATAATATGCAATATCAAATTTTCTGCAATAATATTGACTCTCTAGGAGGAACTATTAGTCTCGTGACACGTTGCGCCGTCCCTGCCTGCCCGTTGTACCGGACTCGTAAGTAGCTAACTATTTTCAATTATAACTCAAAAACTAAGCTTCGGATAAAATTTTGCAAAAGGAAAAATCGTCTCAGAATTTGCTCAAGAACATGACATTTTAAGGACATCAGGTTGTCAGGTTGTTTTGAATCACCCTGTATATAATCTGGGATGCTGAAGTTAAGGAAACATTGTACATCAATGATTGTAATTTACGATAAATAAGATAAAGATATTCGTATATACGTATATTCTACTCATGCTGTCTGTAAAAAGTTGTGTTAAAGAAAAATTCTTTGTAATTTCTTTTAATAAGTTGATTTGGAAAATATTTATTTCTAAACGTAATTAGTGAATACGATGTAGCTGGGTTATATGTGTAAAATACCACCTGACATTAGAGGTTATTTGGGGAGATTACCTAGTTCATAATATATGTGTTCTACTTCACAAGTATTAAATATCTCCATTTTTTAGCTCAGACTATTGTTGCTGTGCCGATCACCACTGATTGTGAATTATTCAAGAAATTACAACCTACGGCTGAAATTAGTGCAGACCATATCAAATATACAACAAGTTTGTCTCGTGGTACGAATTTTTGATTGTTTTTGTCTCATGGTACGAATTTTTGATTGTTTTTCAAGTCAGTGCATTACATTTTTTTTATTTGTATTGCATTGCAGCATCAGCAAATAATGTCGCCTGCAATATTCCAGCGAACAAATCTGAAGAGTCTCAAGGTATGCCATTACTAATAAAAATAAGTGTTTAATAACAATTAAAATGTCTTTTTGATGCCAAGTTTCTTAATTAATTTTCTTTTTCTGTTATTATTCTAGCTGCATCTTGAAAAGACGAATTTGCAGTAAAGAAATTAATTAATTTGTGGAAAACGAATGAACCATTATTTAAGACATCGAAAATACGTAATGATGTGGTGTGGCGTCAGATAGCAACAGAACTACAGAAAACAAATCCTACTTGGGTTTATACAGGCACTCAATGCAAAAATAAATTCAAAGATATACGAAAGAGTTATGTTAAGGTGAAGGACTATAGTGCGAATTCAACAGGTGGAAAGCGGAAAACGCAAATTCTATGAAGAGATGGAGGAGATTTTGGGAGACAAGCTATGCATTAAACCTGTTACCATTGCCAGCACTCTGCGTAGACGACCTTTTTCTAGCCTAGCATCTGATTCTAGTGACCCAACTTGTGCATTTAAATCAACCTCTGAAGATGATATACAAAAAACAGCACCACTTCGTAAAAGAGGCCGAATTGAAAGAGGTCTTCAAGAATGGGCCATGTAAGTGAGAGAAGATTCTTAGCAGAAAGAAATGGAAAGAGAAAGGAGACATAAAGAAAGACTTGAGAAGCAGCAAGAGGCCATAGCTACTTACCGAGAGTTCATGTCCAAGCTATTGGACAAATTGTAATAAAAAGGGTATAGAAGTATTTAGCCAAACCGTCCATGTTTTATTTCTAATTGACTTTATTCTTTAATATTAAAATGTTTTGTTCAAGTAACATGCGATTTCTCAGTTTATTATGTTTATTATAATTACTATTATAATTAATTATTATAATTATTTAAGTTAATTTCAGTTTTAGTTAGCTAATAATGTGACAAATTTCAGCTGGAGTTATTGTTTACTAAGATAAAATGTAATATTGAGTAACTATGTGCTACCATTGTCAATACAGCGTTTGATATTTGATATGCTCGCAATATTGGTGACTGTAAAGATAAAGTTTCGTGTTGTAGATAGCTGCCCTGGTGGAAATAATTATACAATTTTTAACGCGAAAATTATGCGAAAACTATGATTTTTTATGATGTAATTACAACTTTTTAAATTATTTCTACGTCATTTTTACGTCAAACTAACGCGATTTGGGCCATGTTCGTAGTTTTTTATAAATTTACGTAGAAAGTTATGGTTTTCTACAACTACATTACGTCCCATACAGCACAAAAAGGTACAATAAACGGGCGATTTTCACACATTCGGACATTTATCTGTCCGATTTCTGAACAATCAGTTCAAGAATCTGAATTCCTTGTATTGGGCTCGTATCAGAAAAATTAAACTGATAGAAATAGTTATGACACCTTTAATTTTAATATCCGCTTTTTGCAAGCTTTATATAATTCTCATGACTAAAACTTAAATACGAGATAGATAGCGTATCGCACGTTGCATAGCGGTAAACGAACGAACTAGCGATTACTGAATACTGTTTTCTGTAATGTTTTTGGAATGTTGCTATAACATTTCTCATGAAATATTACAGTTACATGTCTCTATATTAATATAACTATAATGTCTCTACAATATTACATTGCAACTTGCAAGTTTGTAACATTGCTGTAATGTAATTGTAATGTTCTGTGCTGCATGGAGTAGTTTAGTTGTAGAAAATCTCAACTTTCTACGTAACAGATTATTACAGCATATACAAACTTTAATATCAAACTTAAATTTGTTATATCCTCCAAACCAATGCCGTCCCTCATTTCTTTCTTGCAGAGAATTACTCAAAATAACCTCCCCTACATATTTAAGGCGATAAAATTGGTGAGGTGTAACCTTTTATGCAGTTTTACCGTGTAAAGTTGTAGAATGATGTGAATAGTTGTGATTTTTATGATAATCTACAACTTCTACAATCTACATCGCTCATAAAATATTCATGGGATGTTGTAGAAAGTTTGTGAATAGTTATGATTTTTACGATAATCTGCAATTTATACAACTTACTACATTATTCACAAAAATGTTTGTAAAAATTATAGAAATTTGTAAAAATTTTTTAAACTTACTACAACTTATTAGAACTTATGAATTTCTACAATTTTCACAAATTGATAGAAAGTTGTGATTTGTTGTTGAAAATTTCAATTTTTAATAGAAATACGTAAATTATTGTAAAATTATTTCCACCAGGGTGGTTACTACTGTTAATGTAATACGTGATACTGGCTAATTAATATGCCAAACGATTGTGATTTAACCAAAGATTGCTTTGTTTCTTTCAAGTTTATACGGTACTGTTAGTGACGCAGAATTTTTATGTATAATAAGATGTTAAATAATGTAAGATTATATAATGTAAGGTTATACAATAAGAGCTTGTGTGATACTTTTTTTAGTTTTGTATTTCCTGATATCAAAAATTTATTTTGATTTTTATTTTTAAAATAAATAGTTTTCACAATAAGAGTTTTATTTTTTATTCTCCTTTGTCGTGTACTCAAAACCTCTGTTTAAATTACGTGCAAATTTTTTTTTACGATAAAATTTTAGTTATTCTATAAAAAATAATACCAAGATTTAAATCTAAGTAGAACTACGACAAAGATTTCAAACAAATTTAGATAGTTTTATACCAGGTTATTTATTTAGAAGTTCAACTCATTACATAACATTATACAAAAACTATATAAACATCAGCTGTTGTTTAAAAGTTCCAATACTTACAATGATGTGGTGTGATATCAGATAAATAAAGAATTAAAGAACACAAATCCTAAATAAATAATATATAATCATGACACACAAGCCATGCTAAATACTCTTTCTTAGCAACACCAGCATCTTCATTTATCACAGGTTCATCCACTGCTAACTCAACTTTAGGAAGCTCCTCTCTAAGCTCCTTCAAATATAAAGTCTTCTACATTATCGACTACATCAGTAAGGCTGATGTTATAAAGAACACAAGATGCTATGATGACGTATGGAATCATATCACTCCGATTCATGTCAAGAAACTTTAGTCTTCTAAATCTTCCCTTTAACAAAGTAAATGCTCTCTCAATAACTTGTCTTGTTTGAGCATGAATACGGTTAAAGTTTTTCTGGATCTGAGGAAGAAATACAAGATAGAATTAACTCTAAGAAAAATTAATGGATATAAAACATATCATTAAAATTACCTCTGTCAAATTCCCAAAGTTAAAATATGAAGGAATACACCACGTAAGCACAGGGTAAGCTTTATCTCCAATTATAAACTCTTCTGCTGGAAAATAGTAATGATAATTATTTCGAACCTCTTTCCACAAATCAGAGTTTCTGAAGATTCGAATGTCGTTGATTGATGATGCATAGCCTGCGAAACAGTCTGTGAAACGCAACTCTGCATCACATACTGCTTGGAGAGTTATGGCAAAATGGGTTTTCCTATTTACGTAATACTGAACATTATTCTGAAAACATAATGAAACAAATTACAATACGGAATCATGAAGTAAATAAAATTTATCATAAAACTTGTTCACAAACCTTTGGAGCCTTTATCTCAATGTATGATCCATCTATTGCTCCAAGCACATTGGGCAGCCCAGAAATGTGCTGGAAAGTGTTTCACACGAGTTGCTTTCTCACCTCGAGGCCATTCAATAATGTTACCAGCAATATCATTTAGAGCTTCTACAACTCTCATAAAGCTGATACTTAATGAACTCTTAGCGATATCAAATCGTTCTACAAATCTGCCAAAAGATGATAAAAGGTGTAAACTTAATTATGAATAGTCTGTTTATATACCATTTTATTAAAAAAGAATATATTACCGATAAGAATCTGGGGTTGCAAGCAACCACAGAGAAGCCAAAAGCTGCTTACGAACTGGAATCATTGGCCTGCCATCATTGTTTTGAATCAACAAAGCATCTGAAAGTCTTTGCTCAAGCAATTTGTACGTCTCTGGTAGTATCCGAAAATGTCCTCGAAACTGATTATTTGACAAACGTGGAATTATTTCCTCCACATAACCTTCTACCCTGCGGGGTTTTACTTGTTGACCACGTACATTCATTCGTTGTCTCAATTCTATTTGTACTTGCTCGTCGTTGTCACTGTTATCACTATCACTTTCTTCACTTTCTACATTCAATAAAATATCCATCAATAACTTATCACCTGCAGCAATTGCAAGTGCAAGAATATGTTTACGATGTTCATTTTGTGCCGCCATTTTTCAAAATTAAGTCGTTCAAAGTTATGTCGTTCAGAAACGTACACACCCAAGAGGCCACCTTATCCCCAATATTCCGCTCACTCGGATTCCCGGCAATCACCAGCTAAGTATTGTTTCTGAACGCAGCCCTGTATAAGAAACAAGGTGCTTTTTTACCTCACCCGGGTGTGTTGGTAGAGAATCTGAACGATACACTCGGACGCCACCTGGGTGAAAATAAGAAGAATATGAACGGCGCTTGAGTGGTTTGAGGCACCCGGGTGGAGAATCTGAACGCACTCCAGAGTAGCAGAAAGGTTTTTTCTTTCAATCTAATCTTTTTATATGCATGTATCACGACTATATGTAAACGGTTTGCAGGCAATCTGATTCGTGCAAAAAATCTCTCTCTCCCCTCCCTCTCCCCCTCTCTCCCCCTCACCCCCTCTCTCTTTCTCTCGTCGTTGTTCGTTTCCAAACGTCGTGACTTCTTTATAACAATACCGCCGTTAGCTGTCACCATGCCTCCCGGTCTTCTGCCTTCCTCATGATTTCTGGGACAGACAGGTTGGAGATGTTCTTAATCTGATCAATAAAACGGACCGGGAATCTGCCTCTTTTCCTTGCGCCCTCTACTTTTCCTTGGATAGTTAGTTTTGCCATCTTTCCGTAAAATGTGGCCAAGGAACTTTAACATTCGCCGGCGAATCGTTGACAGGAGACGTTCCTGAGGTAGGATATTTAGTTGTTGAATGATGGATGCATTCATACTTCGTGCAACCCACGGTATTCGTAACATTCTCCTGTAACAGATCATTTCGAAGGCTTCTATTCTTCGACGGCATGCTGCATTTATTGTCCAAGACTCCGATCCGTATGAAGCAATTGGGAAGATAATGGACTGGACCAATCTTTTCTTTGTTTCACCATTTATGCTGTGACCTTTCCATATTTTGGTGAGCTTTGTTAACGCCCCTTTCGCCATACCGATTCTTCAGATAATTTTCTTCTCGGAGCTTCCTTTATTCGTGATTCGAGCACCAAGGTAAATTACCGCTTTTTTCATTTCTATATCCTAAATCAGTTGAAAGGGCTGAGGGAAAATAGAGGCCCTATCTACCATTAGGCGACATTTGGCTTTATTTAGCTTTAAACTCGCTTTTCTACTAATGTTCTCGATAAGTTGCAGGAATTCAAACATCTCTTGTTCATCGTTGGCCAGTAGAGTTGCATCCGCGTATCGCAAATTAGATATCTTTCTCCCACCAATGGAGACGCCTCCTCTCCAATTTTCTGTGGCTTTCCTCATAATCCACTCTCCATAGATGTTAAATTGAAGAGAGGAGAGGATGCACCCTTGTCGTACACCCTTGCCGACGGAGAATTCACCTGAATACTCATTTTCTACTCGAACTTGTGCTTTGTTATTAATATATAGCGATCGTATCAGGTTTATCAGGTGTTCTGGGACCGCCATTTTTCTTAGTATGCTCCATAGTCGGTTCCACTGGACTATGTCAAACGCTTTAGTGTAGTCCAGGAAGCAGAAGATTGCGGGTACGTTGTATTTATACAGTTTCTCGATCATTTGCCTTACATTCATCAGTTGGTCGCGCGTACCTCGTCCCGGTATGAAACCCGACTGCTCTGGAGAGATTTGAGGGAGATAATTTTTCAACCTTTCTTGAATTATGTATAGGAGCACCTTATTGGCGTGATTAATCAGAGCAATTGTTCTATAGTTGCTGCATTCGTTTGCTCCTTTCTTATGCAGGGGTATGCATACGGATTTAACCCAGTTTTCAGGCCATTCACCTTGCGTCCATACTTTGTTACAAATCTGATGGAGTATTTCAATTCCTTTTTCCCCTGTGCTCTTGAGTATCTCTCCGACAATATTGTCAGAGCCGGCTGCTTTGTTATTGTTAATTCTTGCTATAGCCGCTTCCACCTCGTTTTTTAATATATGGGGTTCTTGATCATCGGAATGTCCGACTTGAACGTTGAAGTCAGTATTTTCCTCCGCTGCCATGAGTTCTTGGCAGTATTGCCGCCACTTCTCCAAAACCTTAGGCCTCGTTGTCAATCGTGTGCCATCTTTATCTTTTATAGGAAGATGTCGAGGTTGGAAATCTCCAGACAACGTCCGGACTTTCTGAAAGAGATCTCGTGGTTGATTCAAGTTTGCATGCTGTTCGGTTTCTTGGCAGATCGAGCCGATGTAGTTGTTCTTGTCGGATCTTATGGCTGTATTAATTCTTCAGGTTAGACTATTATATTTCGCGTGGCTGTCTCTGTCATTAATTACCCTTTTCAACTTTTTGCCGCTGTTTAATAAGTTACCAAGTTGGCTCGGATATCCATGGTTTTCTCGGCTAGTCCCTAGATTGTGGGCCGGCACCAAATGCAGCTTTTTCCAATACACCTTTGAACCTCAACCAGTGTTCATTGGCACTTAGGTGTTCAATTTCCTCCTGTCTTATATCTTCAAGGACGTCTGTCAGGTTGTTGAAAGTTGATAAAGTTCTGATCTTTATTCAAATGCCATCGCTTTGCGTTACGAACTTGTTGCATTGGTTTGTAAAGCTTTAAGCATAGCTCCGCCACCAGCGCGTTGTGGTCACTTCCGCAGTCAAACCCGGGATAAGTCTTTACGTCTCTTATCAAAGTTCTCCATCTTTTTCTGATCAAAATATGGTCTATCTGATTTCGAGTACGCCCGTCTGGAGACCTCCACATATAAAGCCTTCTCATGTGATGTTTAAAGTGTGAATTCGCTATCTAAAGATCGTTCTCAGCGCAGAAATCGATGAGAGCTTCTCCACGGTCATTTCTCACTCCAATGCCATGATTTCCCACCACTGATTTTAAATGTGTGTCTTGTCAAGTCTCGCCGATCTTGGCATTAAAATCACCCATCACAATGAGAAGTCCTCTACTTGTCCTGGAGAGTGTGTCGAAGAGAAATCCAGTCTTCCTGGGAGGATGTTGATATTCGAGCGTATACCTGGATGATATTCAAATTAATTGGTCGAGCCTGTATCTTAATTGCGATTATGCGGTCGCTAACAGCTTCATAACCGAGAACTGTATCTTTAATATTCTTATGTATTATAAAGTCAACGCCGTTTGCCGCATTGACTCCGTTTCCCGAGCAGATGATAATTCCTTATACCTTTAACCTATCCTCTTTATATCCCTTCCTACCTTGCAGAAAGGATAGGAGCCTTACTGCGTAAATTAACACCCACTTCTGTATAATATACTAGACCGCTAACTCCCTTATATAGTCTATATAGTCCGTCCATAAAAATTATGTACTTCGGTGGTCCCCTAAGGAATGTCACTATCGAGATTAATCGAGATTATAGTCGATATAACAAGTCGAAGCCACGAGTTGTGCGACTGGTGACAAAATTGCGTAATTTGTTTAACAGGTTTAACGTGAAAATTAAAAACTTACAATTAACACTTGCAAAAATGCCTGTAAAGTGCATGATTCCTAAGTGTTCGAACATTTTAAGTAAAAGTAAGGAAATAAGTTTTTTTAGGTTAGTATATGAATCAACTTATGCAATTATGCTTGTTAAAATAATGTATATAAGAAATATATATACATACAAATAAAATATCACAAAATATTTTAGATTTCCCTTAGAAGATGAAAAGTTATTAGCAGCTTGGATTGCAGCTGTACATATAAGAAATTGGAAAGCAACTGCATCCAGCAGAATTTGCGAATTACATTTTAAGCCGTGTGATTTTTATGCTAATCCAAATACAAAAAAAAGAAATCTGAAGCCTAAGTCTATTCCTACAATAAACATTTCACAAAAAGAGACAATATTAAAAACAATCAACAATGATCCACTGCGAGAATTAAATGCACAAATAGATACATGTAAGTAGCATTGATTATTTAATTGTCAATTATATATCTTTTTTGTTTTAACTGCTTTGACATTAATTTTTTAAATTTTATATATACAGATCTTGGTACATCATGTGATGAAGTTCCATCCAGGACAGAGCAGGATTATGATTGTATATCTCATACAATTGTGCCATGTCATGATATAGGTTTGTATATTTTAAGTATATGAGTAACTACCTCTAATGCTTATAAATAAAATTTTGACTTACTTTTACAGAAGTTGCAAATTCTAGTAGTCAAGCAACATCCTCTATAGTATCATATAATGAAAAAACTGTGGATGTGTTCGAAAATTCTAATTTAACAATACAACGTTTAAAAAAAGAAAATGAATCATTAAGAAATTTTGTGCAATCTTTAAAGGAAACACAAAAAAGAATTAGAGACTCAGGCACAAATTTTTCATGATCTATTACATAATAAAGAAGAAAATATGAAAAGAAAATTAGAAAATGCTAACATTAAAATAACGTTATTAAACCGACAAAAAAAGGCGGGATATGCAAATAAATGATTTATTGATGCAAGCAAGAAACCAGAACATGTTGGACAATACATCTTATGAAATTCTAAGTCAGAAATTTGGAAATACAATGCATATATATTCAATAATGAAATAAGGAATAAATTTAAATAATCTCATAAACGATATGATGATGAGGTAAAACAGTTTGCAACGACATTGCATTATTATTCTCCCCAGGCCTATGAGTTCTGTCGGTTAGCACGGTTTAGTTTCTTTCATTTTTTTCTAAACAATTATATTCAACACTTTTGGTAAAAGTTCATTTCGGTGATTCACTTTTGGTACAAACTCACATTGTGTGATATTCTCTCTGTTGTGCATGGCCTAATGATTTAACTCTATGATTCTTTTTATTAATTCTTGCACGTTTTTCTTCTATGGTTTTTGTTCTTTTACCATATATTACATAAATGCATACATGCATACACACACACATACACACACACACTTGTGTCAATCAATCAATATGTGTGTGTGTGTGTGTGTGTGTGTGTGTATATATATTAGGGTGTCCGTTAATTTGGCAATTTTTAAAATTCTTATGGGACCCCGTCTAACTTTTTAGTCGGTAAAAAAAAAATTTGATCCTAAATAAAACATAATACGATGAGTCTAAGGGTTCCCGCATCGACTTTGAAAATTCTCATTTAAAATACATTGAGTTTTAACCGAAATTTATCTTTTTCGGATCATACAACAGAGACGATGCGACTGGTTATCAAGGAAATTTGATTTTTTTTACTTTATCTTGATGCCATTCGTATAAGGTTGAAAGATTTGATTTTAATAATTGGAAAAATTTTTTAATTTGAATGAGTGGCGCTGTTATCGCTCTTCCATAAAACGACATGTTACCGTTTAAAAAATAACATAACCTCTTAGACTGTCTGACATGGAAAATTTTTGATAAAAATGGAATTAAGAAAAAATTTATATTTATTGGGCGATTTGGATTTTCAAATTGTGGACAATAAATTGCCTTCAAATTTACAAACTCTGAAAGCTCTTTGTTATAATACGCGAATGTTAAAACTTTCTGTACATGAAAGTGCAACAATAGTTATTGACGAAGTGTGTATTTTTTGGCAAAAAGCACAAATCCCGACAAGAAAAAAGCAAAAGAGCATTGAAAAATTAGAAAAACTTTATAAGAGTTATACTGATTTACAAAAAAGTGCTAAACGTGTGTCAACTACTCAACGAAACAAAGAGCAAGAATTCGTATCGAATTTCCATAATTTATTTGACATCGCTCACGCAGATGCGTCGAAAATGATATCTGAAGAAAAATGGAATTTCTTAAATCTTCAAAGAGAACCTGGTCGAATTGGTTCAATAGACGACGTTGAGAGTATTGAAGGGAGCGTCCCGTTTGACCACGTTGCTTTTGACCACAGCCAATTATATTGACCGGTGTATAGGGTTTTTTTTACTAGATCTACCTATCAGAGGGTTCTGTGGTCAAAAGCAACGTGGTCAATCGAACCCCACTCGTATTGAATGTACCGAAACTCCAGCTGAGATAGGTAAGAGTTTATGAAAATATTAATCTCAATAATTTTTTTCAATTCAATTTAACAAAATGTAATAATTAATATTTTTTAAAGCATTGTCATTCTTGTAGATTTTTTAAAATAATTTTTATATTATTGATTAATTTAGTTAGATTTAGTAAATTAGTTTTGAGTTTCCTCGATTTACTTTTCTCGATTAAATATAGAATATTTCCTCTATTAATACGATTTTAATTACAAATAGAATAATTACAAATAATTTTTTAGCTGAAGCAATGGACACTGAAGACGTTCCAAATTCTCAAAGCACAAACACCGATACTTTTGGTCAGCAAAGTTTGAAAGTTATCCAAGTTTCGCTGTAGTAGTGGATGGCGGTCCTTCAGAACTCCAAAAACGTCACGTGGAACAATAGATTTCATAACAACAAAAGTTGCTGCTGCATTAGATAAATGTAAAGTTAGTAGCAGGAACGTAGTTCATCTTGTAGGAGTATTTGCTGAGGCATTTAACATTGACAGAGATTCACTGGTCTTGAACAAATCTTCTATTCACGAAAAAAGAAAAAAAAGCGTGAAGAAAAGGCAAGGATTATTAAAGAACTTGTAAAAAAAAATCATTTTCAACATTTAACTTTACACTGGGATAGCAAGCAGTTTCCCAGTGCAGCGCAAAAAATGGTACCAAAGTTAGCAGTTGTAGTTTCCGACGTCGATTTGGAGTACTACTTGGGACACCTACTCTTAAAAACGAAACTGGAAATTCACAAGCTTCGGCCATATTTGAACTATTACAAGAATATGGAATCGCAGACGCAGTTGTAGTCTTATGCTGTGATACAACACCATCAAACACAGGGAGAAAAAATGGCGCAGCTGTATTGCTACAACAGTTATTGGACCAAGATACTTTATTACTACCATGTCGTCATCACATTTTGGAGCTACTGTTAAGAGCGGCCTTTGAGTCTAAGTTTTCTGAAATAACTGGACTTAACGTCCCTATGTTCGCTGATTTCAAATCAAAATGAAGCACGTTAAATATTTCAAATTTCTCATTTGGAATTAATGATCAAAATACGAGTTTACGAGTTGTTAAAAGATGATTTAAATGAAATTCGCAATTTTATCGAACAAAATTTACAAATTGAACAAGTTAGAGATGATTACAGAGAGTTACTAGACTTATGCGCAATTTTTATCGGATCTGTTGCTCAAAATGATGTTGTTTTTCGAGCACCGGGAGCAATGCATCACGCGAGGTAGATGTCAAAAGTGATTTATAGCCTCAAAATGTTTTTATTCCGTCAGGAACACTGAATGAACTTGAAAAAAGAGAGATCACTTGCTGAAATATGTATTTTCATCATCAAAATTTATATAAGATCCTGGTATATTGCTAGAGATCCAATTAAAGCAGATTTCAATGAATGCAGATTTCAAACTTCTAAAAAATCTCTATATGTATAAATCTGTCGACTCGAAGATTTCTTCCGCCACTCTACAAAAATTCGCCAATCATTTGTGGTACTTATCTGCTGAAAATGTAGCAATAGCATTTTTTGACAACAATGTCTCAATATCTACAAAAACTAAAATGGTTGAAGCACTGAAGGACAAAGAGAAAAATGCAGAATCTATCTACAGAAGCATTAAAATTGCCGACGTGCCAAAAATTATTGAAAGAGGCCTAGAAGGGATGATATCAAAAGAAACGGCAAACTTTTTTGAAAAACTAGGAATCGATGTTAATTGGCTTAATATTAACCCACCACTTTGGACGAAAAATACTGAATATTTAGAAGGTCAAAAAATAGTCAGAAGTTTGCAAGTTGTCAACGATGTCGCCGAAAGAGAAATAAGTTTAATTCCAGAATATGCAAATTTATTAACAAAGGACGAAAATCAAAAAGAGTGCGTTTTGCAAGTTGTCAGTAAGTATCGCAAACTCTATCCCGATGCAAGAAAGTCAACGATAATGGCAGCAGTTGAAAACTTTAGTTTTTTCTGTTGTAAGTAAACGAGATCAATATTTTTTATTCTTGTAATTATATAAAACCTAACTATATAAAACCTATTTAAGAACATTAAATAAATAAAATATTGAGCGATATAACAAATATCACGCGTCGCTTACCGTTCGCTGCGTGACTCCACCTCTCGCTCAGATGATGCGTTTATTGCTAAGAGACATAAACAAATAAGCCATCTTACATGCCTACCGATTCCGGCCTATCGCTTCCCACGCGCTCATTAGCTCAGATATTTTAATTAATAACGCAATAACTATTGCGAATTTAGCAAAATGGTAGAGGACTTTTCGACTCAGTTTAGTCCGCTCTATCTGCACACGAGATTAGTCCCGATCATTCTGGGACACCCTGTATATATATAACGTATATGATATCTAAACTCTCTTATATAATTTTACTTATTTTTTAAATCTTATACAGCACAATACTAACATTACCCCCATCCAACCGCAATCAGACATTGGCACTCTACTGTAAATGCTGAGTCTGGTTTTCATAAAGAGATATTGCATGCATTGAAGGATAACATCGGAACCCAAGATGAAGATTGCAATTTAATATTTGACAGCATGGCTATTAGGGAACAACTATTGTGGGATAAACAAAAACACAAATTTGTAGGCTTATGCGGTAACGAGATAACTATTGAACAAAATGAAACGGAAGCTAAGGAGGCATTAGTTTTCATAATAGTAAGTTTAAATGGAAAGTACAAGTGGCCCATCGGATACTTTTTAAAAAGTCATATGAACTCACAAATGTTTAGCAGAATTAATAAAAACCGCTTTAGTATTAACGTCAGAAGCAAAATTGAAAGTACATTCTATCATATGTGATGGGGACCGTGTAAACTGTGGTGTATTGAAGGTACTGGGTTGCGATATTTTTGTCGAATGTTTTGATTCTATTATAAATTACTTTCCGCATCCTACAGAAGCATATAATGTTAAAGTCATACTGGACGCATGTCACATGCTCAAATTAGCACGTAATGCGTTGGGTAAATACAAAATATTTCAGAGTAATGATGGTTTCATAAAATGGCAATTTATAACAAATTTACATAACATACAAAAAAATTAACTTTACGCTGAAAAACAAATTGAGTGCACAGTGTATAAATTTCAGACAAAATAAAATGAAAGTTAAATATGCAGCTCAAACCTTCAGCGCATCTGTGGCCAATGCCATTGACTTTTTAAGAGCGGAACAATGTGAAGAATTTCGAGGAAGCAAAGCTAGCACCAAATTTATTTCTGTTATTGATAGATTATTTGATTTTTTGAATACAAGAAATCCATTTGGAAAAGGCTTTAAAAAACCTATTACGAGAAGATCTTGAGTATTTACATAAAATGACTAGAACACATATTGAATATCTTTTTAATTTTAAAACAAGTGATGGAGAATTCCTTAGAACAAGCAGCAGAAGGACTTTTATTTATGGTTTAGCAGTTGTAGTCAAATCTATTTTGGAAATTGCTGAAACTGTTTTTACAGAAAATGCTTCATTCAAATATATATTGTCTTATAAGTTCTCGCAAGACCATTTAGAGCTATTATTCGCCAAAATTAGAAGTCGTCACGGGCATAACCCAAATGTCCAACAATTGAAATATGCTTTGCGCCAAATCTTGATGCGAAATAGTATTAGAGGTACAACTAATGTAAATTGTATAGAGTTAGATAATGATCCAACAGGGTCTATATTTGAATTTGTTTATAAGAAGAAAAGAAAAGAATCTTTGTTTAGTATTGATGAAGAAAGCAATGAGAATTATGAGTATGAAGAATATTCAAATAATTATCCATTACCTAAACAATTAGAAAGCTTGCAAGAAAATATAATATATTATATAAGTGGGTATATAGCCAAAAAGTTGCAAGATATTGATTGTTACACGTGTGCAACAAATTTATTAAGAAGAGAACAACGATTATTCTTATTGTGCTACATATTCAAGATTACTAGATCACAGCAATCATGGTGGTTTAATGCAACCTTCTACAAGTGTTTATAAGATCGCACTACTTACAGAAAAAGAAATACAAATTGTAACTGATAAATTCACTAATTTATTTGTAGACAAAATGGATTTGAAAATTTTAAATAGAGTGAGAAATGTATTAGTCTTAGATTTGACAATATTTCCAGACTTAACTTGTGAAAATACAGATTTACTGGAAGTTCCACACAAATTGAAATTAATTACAGCAGTTGCAGCAAGATACATTAAAATCAGATTTTATTCATATTCTAAATTTTATTTACAAGAAATTTTAAAACCACTTAGAAAACGTCATATCATCTTAACAAAACAAATTTTATTCGCAAGAGAATAATTATTTATTTATATATGTACGCTATAAACATTTTTAATTTTTAATATACTATTATTTTATTGTATGTGTACCGATATTCTAATAAAAATAATTGTAATCTACAGATAATTCAATATTGTATTCTCTATTTTTTGGTAAAATAAATGCATACTTTTAAAAAGATATATTGAAAATATATATTGTTAAGGATGTAATATTCATTTTAATTTTCCAATTAACAATCCAGTTTTGTTTCGCGAGAAGTACACAATTTATTAATATTTTTATACCTCAAGTTTTTCTTAATTTTTATATATTAAATATTTATTCAGTAGAATATTCATTTGTAAGAGGAAATTAAATATTATAAAGAAAAATATGTTCATACTGCTGTTTCATTACGCGTTTCATGTTGCTTTAAATATATTTCTTATTATCTTATTATACTCGATATATTTTTATATCAAAAATCCTTAATAATTATTTGATGACTAAATAATATTATAAAGTAACTACAGATGGCCAGTAGCAATCGCATTCCTTAGGGGACTACCGCCGCGTATATAGTACATGGTATATAAGGACATGCGATAAGGCTCAGTTAACGGTCTAGTATATTATATAGAAGTCTGTGTTAACACCCCAAGAAAACTTCTCATAAATGAATTCTAATTCGATGGTTGTGACGCCATGCAACCCGATTGGCAATCGGCGCCCAAGTTCTAGAATTTTGGGTGTGAAATTGGCTACTGGCTATAGTGTGACGGGTGACCAGATCTACTACAAAAAACATGCGACTGGAAAATAGCGGAATTTGAAACCAACGATGCATAAAATCTGCACATGGAATGTCCGAGGTCTCAAGAGAGCAGGTAAACTTGCTATAGTTAAGAGAGCGGTTAGAAAAATATCAATCACAGGGCTGTCAGAAACCCACTAGAAACACAGTGGTCATTTTATATCTACAAACGGCAACCTTATCATCTGTGCAAAAGATATACACTACCTAATCATACTTTAAGTATGGCCGCGTTCAAAGTACCATGTAAAAAGTTGATAGCCAAGAGTTCTCGCCAGCAGAAAAAACAATTGACCAATCAACCAAGAAACACATCAAACGCCAAAAAGTAGAAAAATAATAAAAAATAAAAAGGCGAAAAATAAGAAAATAAAAATCAAGCTACTATCCGCAGTATTAAAACAAATTGTTGGAATTATGAGAACAGTAGACATTATTTTAATTTATTTTATTTTTTCATTTTAGCTTGTGGAACTGAAAGCCGAAGTTGCCCGATTTAAAAAGAATTGCGGAAAGTCAAATGAAGTTGTGATAGAGAAAGAAATTTCAAATTTGCTTGAGGCGAGGATACGATCAGAGCATGCTTCTCTTCGGCGAAAGCAAATAATAAAGGACGACGATACACTAAACGATGGGTGTATGAATGCTTACTCATGAGGATAAAAAACAGAAAACTCTACAAACATCTAAGATTACATGAGATTCTTACTTTACCCCATGTTGACACTCTGAACAGTATGTGACACTCTTGAGGGTGACCTCCGTTTGGACACGTAACGATTGGACACGCACTATTGGACGTTTTATTGGACACTGCTCGATTGGACACCGCTCGATTGGAAACCACACAATTGGACACTGCACGATTGGACACGCACATTGCATGATTGGACACGGCACGATTGGACACGGCACGATTGGGCACTGCACGATTGGACACGCATATTGCACGATTGGACACGGCATGATTGGACACGGCACGATTGGACACGGCACGATTGGACACCGCCCAACTCTTGACAGTACGTGAAATGCATGGGCAGTGCATACGGGTTTAATAGCACCACGTTTGATATGTTGCGTACCAAAGCTGAACAGATGGAACCTGCTAAAAGGAGAGGTATGTATATTATTATTGCAAGGTAGGAAATTTAATTTTAAAAAAATATTTATATTATTCTACGTGCAGGTAATCTCCTTGTTGATGAAATAAAGCTGTCTGAAGCCCTAAAGTTTGACAGGGATTCCTGTCAGTTGGATTTGTAAACTTGGGCGATCATACACCTGACATCAAGAACATGAAATGGGTGATCATGCTCTTGTGTTCATGTTTCAACCGTTTCGTGGTTCGTGGGTATAGACGGTTGCATGCTTTCTTAGCAAAGGTTGTGCCAACAGCAATGTATTGCAATGCCTCGTTATCAAATGCATCATGCTTCTCGAAAAGAATGGGTTTTTTGTGTAGAGTTATCATAGATGATGCAACATGGAATAGAAGTATGTGATTTTCGACTTACGAATGCAACTACAAGTACTTAATGACTGCAAGGTTGAATCAAGATGCCTTGGAACGCTTTTTCGGTTTGGTGAGAGGAGTGTGCGGGTCAATCGACCATCCTGATTCAACATTGTTTGGCCAGATGTTTCGTCTCAAAGTACATACTCTTTGATAAAATCATGTAAAGGTAGCAATGTTGCTGGAGATGAAATGCTTCACTCCCTGTTCGATTTTTCAAATATACCTACAAGTCAAACTGGACGATTAGAATGGACAAAGATTATGGACAGTATCATCGAACACGACAAACCTAACGATGACATGGATCAGATGAATAAACAAATTGCAAACAAAGAAATGGCAACGCAAAGTCCTTCTCTCTCTATTATCGAATACATGGCTGGATATGTAGTTCAAAAAGCTGGAAATTGGACCAAACGTGACGACTGCATTCAAAGTCTTCAAGCATCACCAAATCATAAGGACCATCGGATGATTGCATTGCTATCTCGAGGATATCTGAGTCATTCATCTGACGACTTGATAAAACTAGTGCAACTGATGGAAAAAACAATATTGGGCGTTGTTAAAGTACAATCCATCAATTTTGCTACTGCAATTCACAACAGTTATGCCTTTCAAGAATTGCAATCCGAGTTGCCTCTAATCGGATGTCCTTTATATCAAAGAGAATTGACTAAATCTGTGATGAATTTTTATGTGATAATTTGTGCGAATTTTTTTGGCAAAACGGCACAATGCCAACTGCGCGAAAAGACAAAAGACGCGCCGAACACGCAAAGATGCTTGTAAGATATAGTATGTTTTATGATATAAATAATTACAATACTATATTGAAAGTTTTATGAATGTGATATTTTATTGGAGATTATAAGATTACATTTTTCATGATTTTTATTACTTTATACTTTTAAATTGTAATACTTACAAGAGTATGTTAAGAAGCATAATAGTTTATATCTTGTGTGATTAAATAAAGTTTTTCAAGTTTTCATGCTACTCATGATTACAATTGCTGTATTATTTTCCGGCAAAATACACAATTTATTTGCAATATGTCGTACCGAATTAAAAATCAAACTCAAAATTGAATCTTTAAAAACATAAACGATCTAATGTTTTTATGACTTCGGATACATGTTCTATTGATTTAATTTTTGTACACGTCATCCAAGATAAGTTTATTATTAGTAATATATCAACTTCTAAATCATGTTTGATAACAAGTTTTATTCTTTCTTCTAGATTATCCAATATTTCAACTAATATTATACATTTCTTGTATTCGACTGTAGCCCAGTTATGTGGGGTTTTTTTAAACCAATTGTGTATTTTTTTCAAATATTCAAATGTTATTGGAGGTTGATCATTATACTTAATTGAGTAATTTTCCATAGTTATGGTAAATTTCATCTATACAATTTCTTAATTATGTTATATTTATTCAAATATCATTTATGTTCATTTCGTGTACAATTCATTATTAGATACCTGCGAAAAATAAACAAAAGATTTAACTTCGCAGAATAATTTATGCAATTACACAACATTGTATTAAAAATATCGGGGCGTATATTAACTTCACTTATTTTCCTAAACATTATTTTTTCTAACCCACATTCCAATATTTGGATTTTTCATACTTCAATGTTTCTGGAAACCACATTGTATTTGAATGTATACAATTCTTGATTGTTTAAATCAACTATACACAAAAATCTTTTATTATTTAGGAAAACGGCAATGACAATTTGTCTCTTCCTGTCACTCTTCCTGCATGAAACGTTCGTCCTCACGAGTGTGTCCCAGTTGCACACAGAATAAATCGGACACAACAGATTAAATGAATCGGACACACGGCGGTTGCAAACGGACACAGTGACAATCGGACACAATGCTAATCGGACACAGTGGCAATCGGACACATTGCCAATCGGACACAGTGTCAATCGGACACAATAAGAAACGGACACACGGCGGTTGCAAACGGACACAATACCGATCGGACAGACCAGATCGGACACAGTTTCTATCGTGAAGTAACTTTGCTTCGTGCGCAAAGTTGTAAAGCTATGTGTAATTGTACAATCATAGATTTCGTTAATGACTGAAAGCATCGGTCGATATGGGTGGACCTCGCATCGCGCAGACAATTACAAGCCCATGTGAAACTGTGTCTGATCGAACATGTGTCTGTTTGCAGCCATCATGTGTCCGTTTCCTACTGTGTCCGATCGGCACTGTGTCCGATTGCAACCACCGTGTGTCCGTTTCTTATTGTGTCCGATTGTCACTGTGTCCGTTTCTTATTAGGTCCAATTGGGCCTGTGTTCAATTCATTCAACCTGCTGTGTTCGATTTATTCTGTGCACAACTAGGGCCTCTCCGTCCCCACTCATCCCCTCCCGACTGACAATGGTTTACCGATCGTAGCACTGACGGTGTATGTATTTTAAACTTCCATTGAAACCGGGTTT
Organism: Lasius fuliginosus; assembly: GCA_949152495.1. Taxonomy (NCBI): domain Eukaryota; kingdom Metazoa; phylum Arthropoda; class Insecta; order Hymenoptera; family Formicidae; genus Lasius; species Lasius fuliginosus. The sequence goes on along the minus strand of OX424455.1, from coordinate 10,633,887 downwards.
TGGGCTTATTCTCGAAATCAAAGTTCGGCCTCTATTCTTCATGGTCACACGCAGTTCATACATAGACATTGCCATTTGTAGAGCGTTCCTCCCAACAATCTTACTTATAGGTCTTGAAACTTAGTTCAATTTTGGTGGTGGGGGTGGTTCCCATAAGCAGTAAAATTATAACTCATGACGCTGTCACCATGCGTCGCTGCTATCGCAAAATGCTAACCCACGGGACCACAATTCAATTCGGATTGTTGTACAATTCGTTTATGCTTATCGCACCGGCTTGGAATGATACTCACGGTTTTGGACTACAGTGTCAGTTATACTAAAACACTGTAATAAACTTTGATGGTTAGGTTAGGGCTAATTTGCATCTATTTACTATTTCCGTCCTTGTCCCATACAGTATACACTGATCGATTGCAGCGACTCACAAAGCAAACATTTTTTTTGAAGAGAATCTTTCCCCACCACTAGAGTTTCAGGACCTGTATGTAAGGCCGTGCTCCCAACACTTTTAGGTCGCGCGCCTAGCAACCGCGTAACAGTGGGATGTCTTTTCTCGCCGCACGCTTATATTCACACGGATTGGCTGGTTTTTTAAATTAATTTCTCATTAATTATTGCGAAGATCGCAAAACAGTAGAGAACTTTCCTATTCGGTTCAACCCGCTTTACCTACATATGAAAGGTGATGCGGATTGTTACCGGACACCCTGTATAATCACATTAATAAGTAAAAATAACAGACCAGCTGAAATTAAAAATAATATTATACATATAATACTCTAATAATTTTTTTTCTTTTGTGTGATATACAGGATGTACCAGGATTTAACCGACAAACTGCGGAAGCATATTCTACAAGTGGAAATAAGAAAAAAATGTTATATAAAGTTTGGCCAGAAATGCTTTATTACAAAGTTATAAACAAATATTGAAACGGAACATGAAATTTAGATAACAATGGATTTTCCATTGCGCAGAATATTAATGAAATGATTGAGTAACACATTTCAAAATGTCGTCCTTGCGCGACAATACAAGCTTGACATTGATGTAAGGCCGTAGTAAATCAGGTTTGGTCGGGGGAGAGGGACCGCTCCTCTATGTCCTGCGAGATCGCCAGATTTAACGCCTCTTATTTTTTGTTTATGTGGAACTTTATAAAAATAAGGTTTACAGTACAGAAGTGACATCACGTGAAGATTTAATGAAACGAATTAATAACACAGTGAGACACAAAATTCCCTCCGAAGTGTGATAGTACGTTTTCCGAAGATTTTTTTCGCTGAATACGATGCCGTTGTCAGAATTTGCCTAGCACGTCAGGATTTTGAGTAAATTGGAATAAAAGGGGCCAAAAATGGCGTTTTTGGCCACTTTTAATTTTTTTACGGCATAAAAAAAACTGGTTTCTAGATAAACTCAACGGCACCTGAAAGTATATTTCAAGAACTTTCTAACGAATTTTGGTTCATGATCGTACGACTTTTTTTCATCAAGTTATGGCTGTTTGAATTTTAGACATTCTGTGTAATTTACAAGAAAGGTAAATACATACTTATATATAGTAGCAAATAAAATAATTGTAATATGAATTTACTTGCAAAGAATAGGTCAAGTATAAACTTTGAGTACACATGCTATTACATTTAATTGTCAATTCAAAATGGCGGAATTATTATTATACGAAACGCCTAAAATTCAAACAGTCATAACTTGATGAAAAACAGTCATACCATCATGAACCAAAATTCGTTTGAAAGCTCTTGAATTATACTTTCAGATGCCGTTGAGTTTATTAAGAAAACAGTTTTCTTTATGCCGCAAAAAAGAATTAAAGGTGGCCAATAACGCCATTTTTGGCCCCTTTCATTCCAATTTACTCAAAATCCTGACGTGCTAGGCAAATTCTGATAACGGCACCGTGTTCAGCGCGAAAAAATCTTCGGGAAACGTACTATCGCACTTCAGAGAGAAAGAAAAAGTGATTTTTTGTCCCACTGTGTAATTCAATTACTGAGATGCAACAAAATTCTCAAAAATTTGTACTGTAATAAGTTCTGTAATATAGTATTATATCGATGTCAAACGTATTGTATTGTCGCAAAGACGACATTTTGAAATGCGTTACTCAATCGTTTCATTAATATTCTGCACAATGGATAATCCGTTGTTAAGTATTTCCTGTTCCGTTTCAAAATTTGTTTATAACTTTGTAACAAAGTAGTTCTAACAAAACTTCATATAACATTTTTTCTTACTTCCACTTATGGAATATGCTCCCGCAGTTTATCGGTTAAATCCTGGGACACCCTGTATATGATGGAGATCGCTCGCTCGCTCGCTCGCTCGCTCGCTCTCTCTCTCTCGCTCGCTCGCTCGATCTCTCTCTCTCGCTCGCTCGCTCGCTCTCTCTCTCTCGCTC
>OX424455.1:10507733-10631262 GCA_949152495.1 Lasius fuliginosus | reverse complement strand
ATTTATGTCGTGTTTGATGTCGTTTTAATCGCCAAAATCTCATTAATCCATTAAGATTATTTTCAAACCGATTAGTTGTAAAATAGAAGTTTAGTTTTCTCTCGATTCCCGGATCAGCTTATCTTTCCGAGCTGTCTAGCGCGCTCGTCGAGTGTAAGAGCGAGAGCGAGACCGCGAGTAGAGAGCGAGCGAGATGACCTATCATCAAAGAGTTCCGAAGTCTCTTACAATGGGCTCTCCCCAACCATAGCAATTCACAAATGTAAACATTTTTTGAAATGAAAACAAAAACTTCTGTTTTACAGTTAATCGGTTTGAAAATAATCTTAATGGATTAATGAGATTTTGGCGATTAAAACGACATCAAACACGACATAAATCGGGTAATTTTTAACTAGATAGTTAATTAAAATTTTGATTACATATCTAGTTAAAAATTATCCGATTTATGTCGTGTTTGATGTCGTTTTAATTGCAAAAATCTGATTAATCCAGTAAAATTATTTTCAAACCGATTAATTGCAAAATAGAAGTTTTAGTTTTTTCTCGATTCTCGGATCAGCTTATCTTTCCGAGCTGTCTAGCGCGACTCGTCGAGTGTAAGAGCGAGAGCAAGACCGCGAGTAGAGAGCGAGGGAGATGACCTATAATCAAAGAGTTCCGAAGTCTCTTACAATGGGCTCTCCCCATCCATAGCAATTCACGAATGTAAACATTTTTAGAAATGAAAACTAAAACTTCTATTTTGCATTTAAACAGCTTGAAAATAATCTTAATGGATTAATGAGATTTTGGCGATTAAAACGACATCAAACACGACATAAATCGGATAATTTTTAACTAGATAGGGTGAAGAATCTTACAATTAGTCTTCGAAGCGAAAATATAGCGTCAAGCGGAGCGCATCTATTATATGTTTATTTTCAAAAGACTACGCATCCAATCGAATTTATAAATAAAAAATTTATTAAATTAATAATAAGTAAAAAAAAATTAATATAAAAATATTAATATAAAAAGCTATAAATTAAAATCATAATTTGATTAAAATGCATGATTGCTTAAATGCTTGATACCTTTGTTCCAAGAATAAGAAAAAAGTAAAAGTAATATATTGCAGATATTTTCTACATTATATTCAATTAAGACTTATCAAGAAAAATTAATTTAAGAAAATTTATTTCATTGCACACATGCGGATATACGTAAAAATACTTTAGTAATAATTTATATCGTATTATGTACTAGAATGCCAAAACGTTACACGCATTTAATAAAACATATTAAAAAAATAAGATAAATATTTTTATAATTCGACCTAACTAGCAATGGCTTAAATGAGTTAAGCTAGAAGAATACTTATAGGGAGACGTGTCTCTTGGTACGAGACTACAAGAATCCCCTGATATACTCCAACTATCTCGTAAATAAATAGGCGAGAAAAATATAGGTCCGAAAAGTAGCTGAAGCGGGAGTCGAACCCGCGTCTTTCGCTTGCCGGGCGACTGCTTTAACCAACTAAGCTATTCAGACCCTTTAGACATATTAATAAATTCACGAAGTTTCGATATATATTTTTGATCCACAATTATATGGATGTAGCACGGACACGAACCAAAAAATTGTGGATGTAGCACGGATATGAACCAAAACTGGCTTTTTTATCGACATCGAAAGTAGATGTGGCCACTTAGTTCCAAGCGGCCGTAAAATGGATGTACGTGACGCTAGTGAGCGGCCTAGAAAAAGCGTCTTATGAAAAATGACGGCGTGGCGCCTCTCCTCCTTCTCTCTGCTCTCGCGCGCATAACGCTCTAGAACTAACTAGCGGTTAAATTATAGAACAGACCTGCGCGCGGACTCTAACCTTTTGCGAGCTTAGGACTTAAGTAATATTAAATACTTCGACATAGAACTGAAGAGATATGCGTTATGCCTTTATGAAATCATGAAAATAATAACTTGTTGAAGCAATTCTTTTTTCAAAATAAATAACTAATCGTTTCGACTCCACCCATGAGATAAAAATTCAACTTTAAGATAAATAACTAAACAAATAACGTAGTTGTATTATCAAAAACAAGTTATTATGGAAATGATTCCATGAATGAAAATATAATAATATATTAATCTAACCCAATGTTTTAATATCTATAATAATCTATAGTTATTAGGAAACTTTGAACTATCAACTGAGCTAACATAAAATTGCAATTATTCCTTTAACAAATATACAAGTATATATATATTTTAAATTATGAAGTCATAACGATTTATTGGAAATAACTATCTCATAAACAATTAAAATAATTAAGAATGAATTTTGAAATCTATGTTAAAACTTTTCAATTAAGCAGTTAACTAATAGTTTCGATAAACTACAGTTACGACTTCATAAATCAGTTACTTGTATAAAACGTTCTATTCTAGCTTGATAACTCATTTAAATATTACGCGCTAGTATATTTATTTAAGACACCGAAACGCTTCGCTCGTGGAATCAAAATTCACCCGTAACAAATTGCAAATAACCTCATATACGTTACCGACTCTGTAACGATGACAAATATTGATATTTAACTCTTCTTAGATTTTTCACTCAACGACCGAACTAACGATGTATTATTCGATTCCACGAACGCAAGTGTCGGCTACAAGTAAATTTAATTCTATTGTAACGTCTTGTCGTCCACGCGCCGACCACCGTCTTATTTACATTAGCCCGGAAATCAGACAATAGTACTCGCGTAGAACTCCTTTGTGCGGCCGATATCCGGTGGATGAAGTCATCCAGAGCACACGCCGACAGGTGCTCTAATTAAAAAGACACCGTAGATGTAAGAAATGTAAAATTCATCTCACCGAAACACCCCGAATCGTTTCACACGACACCAATGTCCGATCTCAATACCTCGCGTAGTACTTATAAAATTTCTGTATACTGCATCGACACTTCTCTCATTTTGTCGGTCGTGCGTTAGACCAAGACTAAGTGTACAATTCAGAAATAAAAGACATTTGTGCATACATCTGTGTATTTCAATCCGGCCTGAATCGTCCATGACCGAGGTCCGCCAGGAGACGCAAAGGTTCGAAATTGCACAGAAGGCTTGGCTAAAACCTGAGATTCGTCGCAACGATACGGTAAGTAATCATAATTTCCTTAAATATCAGAATACGCCGTATTATTACGAAGATTAGGAAATCTATAAACGACTGACACCTTTTCTATCTCTCACCGTCTCGCATTCCACATGCTTCCGGTGACACCCTTATATCCTTTACATAATAAAAAGAACCCCCTGCCAAGCACTGGCATACAGCTGACAGTTCACAGTCAGTCGTTCCTTTAGAATCGACATAAAATTATCATACGACCCTCCTTGCACCCATAATAATAATATCGATACTAAACGATATAATTAGACTTGAGAATAGAATACGTACTCCTGTTGTTATTCGGACGTCGTCCAACCTTTTATTTACCCAGACGCTGTGAGCAAACCCGCTGTGCCCATGCGTCGTTCTCACCCTAATCCAAGATTCCTCTCGTTTTCGAGCACCCAAGGCTTGTGCACCGAACGACATTTCATAAATCATCACCCAATATAATTCCTTTCGTCATCGAGCACTATCGTGCCCTTGATCGACAATTTTCCTTATACCTTTACTCTCCAATAAAAAATCGATAACAGGAAGTGAAATAAATCTTAATATTATATTGAATATAATCATTCAATACTCTTTTAACTCGGACGTGGTCCAACCTTTTATCTACCTTGTCGTCGAGCATTTCTATGCCCAGAGCGACACTCTATACCAAAGTCCCGAGATTCCCTTCGTTTTCGAGCACCCAAGGATTGTGCACCGAACGACAATTTCCAAATCATTACCATATATATATTTCCCTTCGGTTTCGAGTACCCAAGGATTGTGCACCGAACGACAATTTCCAAATCATTACTATATATATATATATTTTCCTTCGTTTTCGAGCACCCAAGGATTGTGCACCGAACGACAATTTCCTTGCGCCCTAAATCTCTCCCTTTGAATTAAGTTTAGGATAAAATGGAAATATATGAGTTTATTTAATATCGATATTATACTCCTTATAAAAATAATTATTCTCCTCTCCCTTTCTAAGCAATCAACATCTTTTCTTTCCGCAAATTTTAATAAATATAATCTCAAATAAGTTTTCTAATCTTCTACTTATTTCAACGGCATAAATCTGATATAAAATTAGATCTAAGTATATTGAATAAAGTATACGAAATAATAGCGTATAAAAAACATATATATATATATATATATCATATATTAATTCATTATTAACCACAAACGCTTTTTTTAAATTCAATATACTATTTCTATATCATCGCATGATATTTCTTTTAATTAATTTGCTTGTCGTGATCAATTGCATAAAGCTTCATATTATTCTTCCGCGATTCTTGTAGATGTACAACCAATAATATAAAAAAGCTCTCCGAAAGAAACGGAATCACAGAGCTGGAAGAAAGACGCGTGCCAACCGTGCAGCTTCCCATTTGCGTTGGCTTAACCGACAAGCTCTTAAATCAAACCTTAGTATCAAATCTATCGGAGAAATTTCTTTGACTCCAGAAACAATAGCACGCTTAAAATCGTCAGTGACTAACATATTCCACTTTGAAACTTGTGCTAAAAATCCAGAAACCGAGCGTTGTATTAATTCTGAACCATCACAGCCATTCTTAATCGATCATCTAACTCCCGGAACTTCCCAAGAAGATAATAAAACCGAAACAATTGTCAAACCGCCGACACTAAATAATTTAACGAGCGTATCTATTAATTCGTCTGAATCATTCCCAGAATTGGATCAAAATATAAATTTTCCAAGGGAAAACGTAATTAATTACGAAGATTCATTGCCTAAAGATTTAATATCTCAATTAAGAACTCAACTACCAGAAAATTATTTCGTCATTGATGAATATGCGAGTTATTTGAACTTTTAAGAAATCGCTGACTTTAAGTTATTATAAGTACAATTGTGTAACGATTATCAATGAATAAAATCTCTAAATTAATCATTTACGAATATATTGCGATAATTCAAATGAAGCCTAGAATTACTGACGAAGAAGCCGAAGCTATAAATTTTGTTCTAAATTTATTAATCAGATTACTTTCTGAGATTATCGACGATCAAGTAGACATAGACGAGTTAATTTCTTTCCTGGAAAACATTGAAAAACCTTAAAATATATGTACCCAAAATACACTTAAATTATACTAAATCTTATACTCGATTATATTTAATCATATATAAAATATTGTCTTAAATTTAGTAAGTTACTAATATCACCATTCCGTACCATCTAGTTCACTTTCCCTAGATCCATAAGTCAAGTCCTAGCTCTCGGCGTCCCTAGGGTATAGCCGGTGTATGCAGGTTGCCCTATAAAAAATAGAGAGCTCTCTTTCCTTTTCTAATCTAGGAACAGAAGAAGAAAGAGGTCACCCAGACGTGACAACCTCAACAGCCAATACCTAATAGCACTAAGCAGCGCTGCAATCGAAACCGCTACCAAACGAGCGACTGCTTAGCTAGCGGAGGTTCGGCAAAACACAGCCATAGATTAATCTGCATAAGAAGTTTTCACAATGTCCAGTTTTTAGTTCTCAAAAACATAAAATTCCCTCAAAAGTTACTAGATCTAACCTGTTTAAAATCTGGCAACGTTGCACACTTACCGAATTATTTCGATGCGTTTGTTACGATTTTTGCATCGACTCCAATTGTTAAGCCTATGTTAAAGAATCACTCACAATCGCAATCGTCGGTCGCGCAAGCGACAATTATCGGTTTTTAACGATAACGAATATTGTCGTTAAGACGTTAGAGAATCCCGCTACAGAACGCACCCAATGATAGGTCTCTGGAGTGATCGGATTAGATTAGCAGTGATCGACAGAAATCGAGGTGTTTCGTAGAATCCACGTGAAAAACATATCATAAAACAATATAAAAGATACTTTATTATTCCTCTAATTAATTAATATTTCTATGATTATCAAATATATATTGATAAATAAATTATTTTGCTGATATAATATTTGTTTTCTGTTTTACAGAAAACAAATAAGTCTTAACCTCACTTTATTTTAACTGTTAATTTTTATACCAAGTAAATAAGCAATATTAGGCAATATTAATTTACAAAAAATAATCCTGAAAATAAAAAGAAATTTGTATGTACGTAGCAATTAACAATAACACATTAAATTTTACCATAAATTTCTTATTTATCTTGTAATTATTAATTTTTTAAAGGAGTTTATCAATTGAATAATATGCGAGTTTTTTATTCGTTAACATATTACTTTGATTTTTCTTTTTTTTTTTGATTGAAATTAATAATATGAAAATAGATACTTTCTTCTGATGATAGTTTCTAATTGTATGTATAAAATGCATTTGATATGATTTCTATATAATAAATTATAGGATATATAAATATAAATATGTAATCTGTAATTATTTATGTTACTGTATGAAAATAATCTATATTATTTTCTGCAAAGATGTACAGGGTGTCCGGTATCAAACGGACCAACGCTCGTGAGTGGGTAGAGCGCAGTAAACTGAGTCGAAAAGTCCTTTACTATTTTGCTAAATTCGCAATAGTTATTGCGTTATTAATTAAAATATCTGAGCTAATGAGCGCGTGGAAAGCGGTAGGCCGGAATCGGTAGGCATGTACAATGGCTTACTTTTTTACGTCTTTTAACAACAGAAGCATCATCTGAACGAGAGGTGGAGTCACACAGCGAGCGGCGAGCGACGCGTGATATTTGTTGCTAAGAGATATAAACAAATAAGTCATATCTTACATGTCTACCGATTCCGGCCTACCGTTTCCCACGCGCTCATTAGCTCAGATATTTTAATTAATAACGCAATAACTATTGCGAATTTAACAAAATGGCATAGGACTTTTCTTTTCAGTTTACTGCGCTCTACCTGCTCATGAGCGTTGGTCCGTTTGATACCTGACACCCTGTATAGATTATTTTCATACAGTAACATAAATAATTACAGATTACATATTTATATTTACACATCCTTAATTTATTACATAGAGATCATATCAAATGCATTTATACATACAATTAGAAACTATCATCAGAAGAAAGTATCTATTTTCATATTATTAATTTCAATCAAAGAAAAAAAGAAAAATCAAAGTAATATTTTAACGAATAAAATGCTCGCATATTACATATTCAATTGATAAACTTCTTTTAAAAATTAATAATTACAAGATAAATAAAAATTTTATGGTAAAATTTAATTGTTATTGTTAATTGCTACGTACATACAATTTTTTTTTATTTTCAGGATTATTTTTTGTAAATTAATATTGTTTAATATTACTTATTTACTTGATATAAAAATTAATAGTTAAAATAAAGTGAGGTTAAGACTTATTTGTTTTCTGTTATACATAAAATAAATCTTATATCAGCAAAATACATTTATTTATCAATATATATTTGATAAACAGAAATATTAATTAATTAGAGGAATAATAAAGTACCATCTATATTGTTTTATGATATGTTTTTCACGTGGATTCTACGAAACATCTCGATTTCTTTCGATCATTGCTAATTTAATCCGATCACTCCAGAGACACGATCATTGAGAGAATTCATTTGCGCACAGTACAATTGCACACGTTGTAATTGCAAACCGTGCTATTAGACACATGAAGATGCGCACGGTTATTTTGTGCACAGTTCTTTTACACAGTTTATTTAACTAAATAATTAGAATAATTAGGTAAAAATACACACACGGGGGGTGCAAGGGGGGCCTTCGGCCCCCCTTCCCGCACCCACCCCGTCGGTAGGGGTGCCTTAAGAACGTGTGCGCAAATGAACTGTGGGCAAATGAACTGTGCGCAAAAGAACTGTGCGTAAAAGAACTGTGCGCAACTCATGTGTCTAATAGCGCGGTGTGCAATTGCAACGTGTCCAATTGTACTGTGCGCAAGTGAGCCTCTCCCAATCATTGATCTGGATTAATCTAGGGAAATTTAGAAAGTCTACCGGTTGAGTGCCACTGCTCAGTCCGATCAGGGGGTCGATTGTGTATCTCATAATCTAGTGAAAATGACAAAAGTGAGCATTCACTTGATTGATTAATTTTCACTATAGTGAAAACACGAAATATTTCACGTGAGATTATTCGACAAGAAATATTGTGTCGAATTATGTCAAAATGTGTCGAATTTCCTATTGAAGCATTGTCATGTAGAGTAGAGCGGTTAAAATACGGTTAGAAATTAAACAATAAAAATTAAAATGGACATTATTAATGTTATGTTGTTGGTAGAAGAAGAGGAAAGAAGAAATATAAATAAAAGGCGGCAAAATAAGTTAAATTTAATAAGAAGAACATTAAGAGATACACAAAATCCGTTTGACATCCCAGATAATTCATTCGTTAAACTGTATAGGTGATATATAAGCAAATTTTATATTTTATTATTTATTATTATTTATTATATATTTTTTATATTTTATTATATATTAATTATTATTTATTATATTTTGTTATATATTACAATTACACTTAATTATTTTATATATTTTATATTTTTTTATATTTTTATATTATAGATTATCTAAGGTAGCAACTCTACAGTTAATAGAGGAATTAATAAATTTTATGCCAGTTCCAAAAAGAACAACAGCAATTCCTCAACAATTACAAGTAAATATATATAGCTATCTAATTTTTTCTTTTTTACTTTATTTATTTATATTATTTATTTATATGTATTTTAGTGTATTAATCCGTATTTTGTTATAATTTTAGATATTTGCAACACTTCATTTTCTCGCATCTGGGTCTTATCAAAAAAAAGTTGGACAAGATTTCTTATCATGCATGAGTCAAACATCAATCTCCGTCTCTATACATGCTACAATAAATGCATTAAACAGTATTATGGGACAATGGATTAGTCCGTTGTCGTTCGTGAACGTGAACGGACGTGTTTAAACGCGTTCCTCCGCGTGTCCTTTGTGACCTTATTTTTGTGTGCCAGGATTAAGTCCTCAAGTACTTGATCCAACCCGTTTTTGTATTCTTCACTACCTGTTGATGGCCTAATGTGCGAAAATTGTTCGCACGGTGCCAATAAAAATCATAGAAGATCTATTTCCACTACCAGTTGATGGCCTAGAGTGTGAAAACTATTCACACTGTGCCAAACAAAATAATAGAATAGAATTGGGACAATGGATTCAGTTTCCAACATCAGACATAAGGAAACAACAAATTAAAAAAGAGTAAAAAAAGTTGTGAATAATACACATAAAATTTCTTATATTTATAGTTATTATATTTATATTTTTTTAATATCAGATTTTTCGAGAAAACTGGATTTCCAGGAGTGATTGGAGCTATTGATGGAAGCCATATAGCCATCTTTCTCCCACAAACTGAGAGAGAACACTTATTCATTAATAGAAAATTATATCACTCCTTGAATATGATGATTGTATTATACATATAAAATAATATATAATATATATGATAAGAACAATTAGAAGTGCTTGTTAGTAATAACATTAAATGCAATACTGTAACTTATATTTATATTTTTCTATATTAAGTATCTTCATACAAAAACGAAATATTAGCAGTAAATGCGATGCATGGAGGAAGGACGCATGTCAAGAGTCTTTCGTTCTTCGCGTTTATTCCATTATTTAGAAAGGCAGCAAGAAGCAGGCGAAAGAGGTTCATGGCTTATAGGTATGACTAATAATATATAGATTGTTTTATTATTTATATATATTTCTCATTTTTTTTTTTAATATAGATTATGCCTAATGAAATAAGGCCCTTGCACAATGCCAGGCAACAGGCAAGGGGCTATAGATTATTTATTTATTTTTTATAATGTAATATGTTTTTTAGGAGATTCTGCCTATCCGCTCATGACTTTTCTCTTAAAACCAATTTTAAATGCACCTATAGGATCTCCAGAATATAGATACACACAACATATAACAACAGCACGATCTGCTGTGGAAAGGTGCATAGGTATTTTGAAAGGCCGATGGCGATGTTTACGAAAAGAAAGGGCATTGCATTATCAGCCAGAATTTGCAGGTATTAAGCATAATTTCCTCCATAAAAAAACAATGTTCTTATTTATCGTATAATTTTTTTAGCTCATATTATAAATGCATGTTGTGTTCTACACAATATTGCAATAAAATGAAGAATTCCACCAAATAAAATATGTTTAGAGGATATAGATCAAGAAGCACCAATTCCATATAATGGTGCTAATGGAAATAACGCTGAACAAATACTTATAGAAACATATTTATTTATAAAATTACTTATAGAAACATATATTTGCAAGAAATATATAAATGCTATTTATAACACTTACAATTTTTCGTTTATTTTCGCTGTTGTATCTTAAGCGTCCCCGACCAAAATCAGGATGTTGTTTCATATAACTAATTAAGCAAAATTTTTGCTTTTCTGTAATATTCATTATGTTATTTAATAATTATAGTAAAATATTAACATGAAAAACAATTTTGCCGTTTTTTCTGGATCCACTCTCTCTAACCTCTAACTATTGCTATTTCACGTGACGTGAATGACCTGTGACGTTTTACTCACGTGAGCATAGGGATATCGCATTTTCACTTCGCCCATAGCCAATCGCGCGTATTTTTTTCATGTGAGATGAAAGTACGAGAAGCGAGAGAGGTCGACAAAGATACACAATCGATCCCCAGATATCCGATTAGGGGGTCGATTCTGTACACAGACATCTATATGTATACTAGACCGCTAACTCCCTTATATACTGTACGAAAAAATGGACCCCAAAAAGTATGTACTACAGAGGCGAGTGAGCATCTGCGCATGTGCAGTGTAAGTGGTAAAGAAGAGGAGTGTGCTGTATATGTGATATGTGTGTAGCACACATGTAGCACGAGAGTGGCACGTGACATATATTGCTTGAAATTTAACCAATCAGATGTGATTGCCATACCACTTACCCATACATACTTTTTGGAACCATATTTTGGCGAAGTTAGCAGTCTAGTATACATATAGATGTCTGTGATTCTGTATCTAAAATGTAGTGAAAATGCTAAAAGTGAGCAGTTGGCGCGATTCTGTAATTTTCATCATGGTGAAAATGTGAGCCATTTCACGGGAGTTCGTTCGAAAAGAAATTTCTTGTCGAATGGTGAAATCCGAGAGAGAAAGACTGATAGATAGAGCGAGAGAAAAATCATAGACGCGTCGTGACGCGTTTTTGTGACAGTTTATAAAAGGTTAAGTGTCGTTGTTTCATACAAATTCCCGAAAGCTCGAAAGTACATAAAAATCTGTAAAAAAAAATGGCAATATATATGGCTGCTATTTTATTACTTGGTGTCGAAGAGGACGTCCTCATCGTTGTGTGCTCACGTTAACATTTTATCCATTAAAGAACATTAAAGAATTATAATAGTTAATCGAAAATTTGTGCTTCCGTTTATTTCGTTTTTATCATTGTTTCGTGGACCGTAATCCTCACGTGCCGTTTACAGTTCGTTGCATAAATTACTTTTTGTGTGTGCTTTTATAAACAAAAGCTTTTATAAATAAAAATATAATTATATTTTTTTTTACTAAAAAGTATAATTATATTTTTACTTATTAAAAGCTTTACAAACTTTCCTTTCTCTCTTTTTTATTTTTGACGAAAATTATTTTGATCTCATTTTGTATATATAACTAAATATATATATCTAAAATGTGTGTGAAAATGTCATCTATTTTAAGTCTAACAATATTGTTTATTAAATCTAATTGACATTGATAACACCATAAGATTTTATTTTACTATATTGCTACATAAAAGTTTCTTTGTTTACTTATAGAGTGTTTTTTTATTTAATTTATTTAAGTCCAAATTATATATAAAACATATTAATCCCAACAAATATATATTTACTAATAATACATAAATATTTTTTTTCTAATGAATAATTATGTTTCTGTTATCTTATTCTTTTATTATGCAAATATATTTTATTTTGAAATGTATTTTTTAAATTAATGCTCACGCACAAGCATTTTGAGAAAATCTGAACATGGCTAATTGATGTATTCTATACTTGTGTTGTAGCGCCGAAGAAAGGAATTTATTCGCAACAGTTGTAAAAGCTGTTTTTGAAATGGTGAACCTTCAAACATTTATGATTATTATTTCAGGTAGAGTGGGATTTGATTGACCACGTTGCTTTTGACCACAGAACCTTCTGATAGGTAGACCTAGTAAAAAACTCTATACACCGGTCAATATAATTGGCTGTGGTCAAAAGCAACGTGATCAAACAGGACGCTCCCTTTCAGGTACAGTTTCTGTATGTACAAAACGTGGGGAGATTGTTATTTCCGGGACCCCTCAATTTGATGGGTAATTTTTATAGGATTTTTTATCAAAAAAAACATGCCGCAAACCAGAATGCGCTACGACGCATAGTTTTCGAGATATCGATGTTTCAAAATTTTAATTTTTGGTAAATATGCATATTAGGCTCATCGCCAATAACCTTAACCTTGACATATGTTGTCAAGATTATGACCCCAAGTAACATGCAAGAGATTTTAGCCGTCGCATTTTTTATTAAAAAATTATTAATTATTATTATTAAAAATTATTTCGTACAATTAAATTGTACGAAAGAAACAAGGGTAAATTTATATATTAGGTTCTTCACCTCCGATTTGCCTTAAAATTTACATGGAGCTTCCATTCGGTCTAGAATTGGCAGTTATGGTATTTTAAAGCGCTAGAAACAATTTGTCGTCCTTGGGAAAAATCATGAAGTTGCCACTTTTTTCAGTGTGAAACGAAGTCTTTTCTACAATTCTACATGGGTTTGCAACTTTCCACACGAAGCAAGGTCCACTCCCATTATCCCCTGTTTACAGTGCGAAACGAGGTCTATGTTCTTACAATTTCACATGGGTTTGAAACTTTCCACGCAAAGCAAGGTCGACCCCCATCATTCCCTTTCAGTGCGAAACGAGGGCTAAAACCTCTTGCATGTTACTCGGGGTCATAATCTGGACAACATATGTCAAGGTTATTGACGATGAGCCTAATATGCATATTTACCAACAATTAAAATTTTGAAACATCGATATCGCGAAAACTATGCGTCGTAGCGCATTCTGGTTTGCGGTATTCTTTTTCTCGGTAAAAAATCTATATGATACACTTATCAAATTGGGGGTCCCAGAAACATTCTTGCCCAAAACGTTTTTCCCCACACTAGCAAATCTAGTGATTTCGTATTTTCGCTTCGTATTTTCACTACGTTACAAAATCACGCGAACAAATTCACGTGAGATGAAAGTGCGAGAAGTGAGTGATCTCACTTGAGTTACAGGCCTAGTTTACACCGATCGTTTGATACTCATAACAAGTAGTGCATTTGAGCTGATCAGCCAATGACTAAACCAACTTACTAGTTATTTACTATTTGAATGCGTATCAAACGATTGGTATAAACTAGGCCACAGAATCGACCCCCAGTTTCTGTACATACAAAACGTTTTTCCCCACACTAGAAAATCTAGTGATTTCGTGTTTTTGCTTCGTATTTTCTACAGACATCTATAATATACTAGACAGCTAGACTTCTTATATAGTTACTAGATTCTGTGTACCCGAAACTTATGTACTTATGGACGTAGGAAACGTCCATGTATGTACTAATTTACGCATAGGCAGCAGACTTAGTAACCGAATGGAATGCTAGAATGGTTTTAATTTTATGTCCTCCGCCTATAACTGAGTAAGTGTACACCAACACATACATACAATACAACCAACACATTCCAATCGGTTATTATGTTGTGTACAAGTTGTACATTATATACCGGACCGTCTAGGGAATAAAGGTTAGCTGTCTAGTATATTATAGATGTCTGTGGTATTTTCACTACTGTGACGTCCCACCATTTTTTCGAAACCATATTTTTGCAAATAATCACTTCCGCTTTTATTTTTGTAGTATATCAATGGAATAAAGAACGATTAGCTCGCTTGCTTTTATTCTTATAATTATTTAAATTCATAGTAAAACTAATCTCTAGTGCATTTTATTGCTTATCGTTCTTGTTCCATATGATTATTTGGCTTAGGAATTTAAGATATAACGTTCAGTTGCACAAAGAACTATAATTACCTAGAGTAACTAACAACCAACCAATCAGGCGTCGTTCCAACACACCAAGCATGCACGCGCAATACTCTAGAACTAACTTGCGGCTACTTTACAGGGACAAACTTGGGATCAAATTTTGACTTCTTTTGCGATTATACCAGCGATATTTTATTTAGTTGATCATTTAGAAATATTCGATAAATATCCTATCCAAAGAAAATATGCGTTACGATTTACGGAAACATAAATAATAATTTGTCTTAAAACTTTATTTATTAATTGAATTCTCAAGGTCATTTAAAATTATTTCCCTTTTTGATTATAGTTAAATTAAAGACAGATTATTATAAGGAATTCCGTAAATAATAAATTATAAAATACCTTAATATTTGCAATTGAATACTTTATTGATGTTACGATTGTGAATTATTTAAATCCTAATTAATTGAATCTTGCGGATAAATATTCGATATAGATGTTTATTTAAATTTAAGAATTATATGCGCCTTAACTTATAGAATCACAAATACAATAATTTTCTAAAATAATTTTCCTTATCACGAACAATTGGAAATAAATATAAAATATTTAAAATATTAAATCATTCATGGAAGTCAGTAATAATAATAAAATGTCCGAATTTAACAACTTAATCTTTCGAACGGACGAAAAGCAAATTATATAAGGAGTGATTCTGTAAATTAATAAATTCATGGCAACATGTCCTACGTTATATTAACTCTATTAGAAAACTGTATTGAAAATCATAAGCATTCATGCATCAGAAATCTGCGCCAAGAACAGAAACGATGCAATGGGAAGATATTAATAATATTAAATAATGCGTTTTTTGATCAATTCGACCGACTGCATTTGTCGTCACCGCATTCTTGATGCCGAACGTATAAACAATCTACGCATCGCTCTCGATCTATCGGCGGCAAATTACTGCGAAATAATTTAGATAACACTTTTCTCGGAAGATCGGAGACACCTTGAGAAAATCTTCGAATCGCGATTTGCACACAGCCCTGGAATTCCTTACTTCACGGGTATATAAACCGCCGATTTCGAGACGCGCGACGCATTGCATCGCATTTTTTCATTGAGACGCGCGTAGTTCATTCCGTCGACTATTCATCATTACTAATACGCACGCTCATTCGACTTTATTTCTCGAGCATTTCAAAATTATTTCTCGATCATTCTTTCAAGTTCTCCGATCTTCTCCGATACATTTTTCTTAGTCAATCTTACGTCAGATTTATAAGTCCAAGTTAATAAGTGTAAAATAAAGTTCGAATAAAAGACTTTGTGCACATATCCGCGTACTTCAATACAGCCTCCATATTCCGTGACCGAAGTCCTTGAGAGGAAGCAAAGGCTTAGACGCACGCAACGATTTTGGGCATCTAAGGTTCTAGACACTATACGGTGAGTAATTCTAATTCAGAATATCCGTACTTCTGCGAAGATTAGAAATCCAGAAATCTGCAAATGATTAATAACCAGTCACTAATCAACTCATTCCTCACTTTTCCCGTCTCTCAATATCCTGTACGCTTTAGACAATAATCTTAATCCTTATATAATAAAAAACCTTCCTGTCAAGCGTTAGCACGTAGCTGACAGTTATATTTAAGTTACACATCCTTACAATCTTGACCATTATCTATAATTGAAATTCGTCTATATTAGATCCTATTAAAAAAACCTTACAAAGATAAAAAAATACGCCAAGTATATAAAAACCCTAAAAAAACTTAAGAAAGTTTAAAAAAATATTTACTCCTAAGAAAACTTTTAAAAATAATTTTCCTCTAAAGAAATAACCCTAAAAAATAATAAAAACTGAAAAATAATTTTCTCCTAAAAAGTATTCTCTAAAAAATAGAAAATCAAAACTAAACATGAAATCAATAATTAGCCAAGTATTTAGAAGCAATTCAATTTGTGAGGATTTGAAATAGTATTTGCCATAAAATCAATCTTGCATTTATAGAAATATAATACATAAATTCTCTCCATGAAGTCAAAACGCATTTTATTATTATTAAGAAAAATTTATTTTTAAAATAAGTTTAATTTTGTATGATAAATATTTTGAAATATAAAATAGCATTATTAAGTCATGGATTTTATTACAAATAGTAAAATATAAAACTATTTAACCCCCACTGCGCCATGACGTTAATCACATTGATTGTCAATTTTAAATATAAAAGTGTCCTGTGCCAAATTGATCGAAATGTTTGAAATTGTTGTTTTGAAATTAATTATAAGCTTTGCCAAGTAGGTCCGGAACTAAAGGGGTTAAGACACAAAGTGACATACAAAAACTTGGCGTGCCCCGGTCGCATTATTATTAGTAAATATTTAAAATCAAGGTTCGCGAAGTATATATCTGAAATTAAAATTTGCAAATTATTATCAAAAATTATTATTAACATGTTAATGTTATTATTAGCAAATATTTAAAATTAAGGTTCGCGAATTATATGTCTGAAATTAAAATTTGCAAATTATTATCAGAAATTATTATCAACCTGTTAATAAAAATTTGAGTTATGCGACCGGGGCACGCCAAGTTTTTGTATGTCACTTTGTGTCTTAACCCCTTTAGTTCCGGACCTACTTGGCAAAGCTTATGATTAATTTCAAAACAACAATTTCAAACATTTCGATCAATTTGGCACAGGACACTTTTATATTTAAAATTGACAATCAATGTGATCAACGTCATGGCGCAGTGGGGGTTAAATAGTTTTATATTTTACTATTTGTAATAAAATCCGTGACATAATAATGCTATTTTATATATCAAAATATTTATCATACAAAATTAAACTTATTTTAAAAATAAATTTTTCTTAATAATAATAAAATGCGTTTTGACTTCTTGGAGAGAATTTATGTATTATATTTCTATAAATGCATGATTGATTTTATGGCAAATACTATTTCAAACCCTCACAAATTGAATTGCTTCTAAATACTTGGCTAATTATTGATTTCATGTTTAGTTTTAATTTTTTATTTTTTAGATAATAGTTTTTAGGAGAAAATTATTTTTCAGTTTTTATTATTTTTTTAGGGTTATTTCTTTAGAGGAAAATTATTTTTAAAAGTTTTTTAGGAGTAAATATTTTTTTAAACTTTCTTAAGTTTTTCTAGGGTTTTTATATATTTGGAGTATTTTTTACCTTTGTAAGGTTTTTTAATAGGATATCACTGCTTTTTGTAAACATAATTTAATTTAATCTCTTTGTTACATATAAGTTGTGAAATTTTTATATACTTAGCGTATTTTTTTTACCTTTGTAATATTTCTTTTAATAGGATATCACTGATTTTTGTAATAATTTATTTTAACTCTTTATTACATACAAGCAGCGAAATTTTTATATATTTAGCGTATTTTTTTACCTATGTAAAGTTTTTTTTAGTAGGTAATTATATCTTTCACACTCATTCATACGTGTGTAGCTGCACGAAAATTTTCATAATTTTAAGAATAGAGGATCAAATAAGGATAATAAAGATATTGAGGATACCAATAAAATTTTATAGACTATTGTCAGACATAATAATTTATTAAATATGCTTATATATCGCGAAATAATGCAACACAAGAAAAAAAGTGATAAACTGATTAACGGTTATTAAGAGTATCGCGGAATAGTGCAAGGAAGAGAATTTAGAAGATAATTTCTTCTAATCGATGTCATATTGAGCAAAGTTAGATTATAATAGACAAACTGAGCGAATGCTTACACTTGAGTGAATCTGTGCATTACCAAATAACATATTAATGAATTGCATGTTTATGTTAATGTACTTAAATAAATCTTGTGGTAATTCTACCAAAAATATCATAAAAACAACAACATTGAACACATTTTTTTAATTGGCTTTATAAAGAATAATGAAAAGAAAAATCATATCGCTTCTATAGTGTCCACAAATATTTTGCGAATCTGGAATTACTCGCAACTTTTGGTTCTGGAAATGTGAATATTTCTTTATATTTTATATATGTGGCGGTCTATACGACCGCACAAAAGCGCCTGAAAGCGAGCCACACGCTAGGCTCAGCTTTCTCGCAAGCGCTCGCGATCCGCCGCCGCGGTACGGCGCGGAGCCGCTATGAGGCGCACGCGAAAAGCTCATTACCCGTGAGTAAGATTCAATCACGGTGGGGAAATAAGCTCGCGCGCCGCACGGTTCCTCAGTCACGGCTTGAGCCTCGACAGCAAACCTTCTCCAAAAGCGATTAAGTGCGTGACGACGATCGGAACTCGGGTCCGTTCGTATCTCTTTTTCTCTCTCTGCACCTTGGCGACCCAGCGTTCACTGTCGCCGCCCACTGCCGCCGCCCACTGCCGCCGCCCACTGCCGCCGCCCACTTCACCCGGGCCAGCATCGCGGACAGGAGGGACCGAAGGGTCATCGACGAGGGCAACCGCTGGCAAGCACGTAAACTTGGCACTACAGAAGTGGAGGTTAAAACCGGTAGATCTGCCGCCTGCACGACTCACTCGGCCACCTCGCTACTTCCTCGCTACCTGGGATATACGACTAAAGAGGTACTCATCGCCGACGGACCAGTGGAGCGTTCCGCCGCTCCTCTCACCGCTGCCACCATCGCCAGCCCGGACATCGAGAGTGTCGATCGCAGATCGGCCCGGCCACCAGGGTACATCAGGGGACTCAGTGCTGCCCGCCTACCACCTTCGAGCAGAGCACAGTCAGACTCGTCTGACTGGGAAGGTCACCCCAGATCCTCAAGGGCACGGGCATCTAGGACACGGGAGCAGGGGACGCAGTCCGATTCCTCCGACTGGGAAAGCCAACCAACGTCCACGGCTACCCAGACGGAGACGATCGACCACATCGCAGAGTACACCCGGAGCTATACACCACCGGGACTTCCGCCGTCCTTCCGTCCTAAGTGGGGGACACCGAGGTATACGCGAACGCAGCCTTCCCTACAGTGACATGAGCGTGCGGTGCCACGCAACAAGGCGGAAGAAGACTCCGTCGCCTTCTGGGCCTTGGTATATTCGGCCTTTCAGCAAGGCACCAAAACAAACGGCCCTTTTCAGGGCCACCACAAAATAAGCCAAAAATAATTAACAGCTTGTACATACTGTAAATAGGAAATAAACATAGTCTATATCAAGCTCAGTCTCCGTCACTCACGGATCCTTCGGCTATCTCCTTTAACTAAACGTGGGCAGCAGCCCACAAATTGGTGACCCCGACGAAGGAAGATGCTGAAGGACATAGACAAAACCATCGTAATAGACGATGAAGACCCAAGGGTCAACCGGATAGGAGTACGAATACCTCCATTTTGGCCGGAGGAACCGGAGCTATGGTTCGCTCAACTAGAGGGACAGCTTGCTCTAGCCCAGATTACGGGGGATGACATAAAATGCGCACACGTACTCTCACTCCTGGAACCAAAGCATGCCAGGGAAATCAAGGATATCATCACACACCCACCGACTCATCAAAAATACGAAACAATTAAAAGAGCCTTGGTACAACGACTGTCGATATCTCAGGAACAACGCATCCGACAACTTCTTGAACACGAAGAGCTGGGAGATAGAGAACCATCACAGTTTCTGCGACACCTAAGTAGACACTCGCGGGAACAACAGTCCCGGACGATCTCTTGAGAACGCTCTGGCTAGGACGTCTACCAACCCAGATGCAGGCAATTCTGACTACTCGCAACCTCGGACAAGCTAGAAGATGTGGCGGAACAGGCCGATCGAATATACGAAGTGGGAAACAAGTCACTTGTACTAGCAACAACGGCACAGCCACAGACAGCAGCATCCCCGTTGGAAACACAGATGGAAACACTGTGACAGCAGATCGCAGCCTTAACAACGCAAATTACCAGCATGGCAAAACACATGAGACGCGAAACAAGAAACCGATCGAGAAGCCGATCGAGACAACGAAACTCCTCCAAAGGCAAAACACGAGACAAAACGCCTCAAAAGGAGGAAGTATGTTTTTATCACCGACACTTTGGCAGCAAAGCAGAAAAATGCACTAAACCATGCACATACAAAGCGGAAAACGAAGAGGGCAGTCGTTAATGGCGGCAAACGACAACAGTCCAAGACCTCGCCGCCTGTTCATGGCAGATCGAAACACGAAAACGAGATACCTTATCGACACAGGCTCAGACATCAGCATCTACCCACACTCAAAGACAAAAGGACGACAACGAGCAGAGTTACCAACTCTTCGCGGCGAACGGTTCAACGATCACCACGTACGGGACTATAACGCTCCAACCCGACTTAGGACTCAGGAGAGCATTCCCTTGGCGATTTATCATCGCCGACGTGACACAGCTCATCATAGGCTCGGATTTCCTCTGCCATTACCACCTCTTACCGGACATACGGAATAGAAAACTCCTGGATGGAACAACAGGTTTCGCCACTCCCGGAACAGCAAGCAACAATAACACGGGATCGGTAAAGGCAGTAACAGCCAACAACAGCTACGACCACATCCTGCAAGAATTCCCGGGGATTACACAATCGAACAACAAACAAACGAGAATAAAACACAATACAGTACATTACATAAAGACTACACACGGACAACCAGAGACGTGCCGACCACGCAGGCTGGCACCAGACAGACTAAAAATAGCAAGAGCGGAATTCGACTTACTTCTGCAAGAAGGCATAATCCGCCTATCAAAAAGTCCGTGCGCATCACCATTACACATGGTACAGAAGGGAAACGACGCATGGAGACCATGCGGAGATTACAGAAAGCTAAACGCACGCGCAATACCAGACCGCTACCCAATACCACTCATTGAAGATTTTTCGCAAACGCTACACGAGAAAAAGATATTTACAACGATCGACCTGGTAAGGGCGTACAATCAAATTCCGGTATTCGAACAGGACATCCCAAAAACGGCCATAACAACACCATTCGGATTACACGAATTCACACACATGCCTTTTTTGGATTACGCAACGCCGCTCAGACATTCCAAAGGTTCCTGAACGAAGTACTGCCTGGACTGGAATATTGTTAAGCCTACATCAATGACATCTTAGTAGCATCTCGCACAGAAGAACACAGGACACACCTAAGACAATTATTCAAACGACTGGACGAATACGGTATCAAGGTCAATCCAGCAAAATGTATATTCGGAGCAAGACAAGTTTAATTCCTGGGATACCTGGTCTCGGAGAATGGAACACAACCATTACCGGAGAAAGTCGAAGCCATAAGGAATTTCCAGAAGCCAGAGACTATCAAACAATTGCAACAATTTTTGGGAACAATAAATTTCTACAGACGCTTTATACCAGGCGCCGCAAAAGAACAGGCAACACTAAACGACGCATCAAAAGGACCAAAAACAAAAGGAAAAATGCCGATCGAATGGACAGCAGAACGAGAAGAAGCCTTCACAAAATGCAAAGACAGCTTAGCACGAGCAACTCTATTGGCACACCCGGATCCAGAGGCCGAACTGACATTGACAACAGACGCCTCAGATATAGCAATCGGAGTAGTGATACACCAACGAGCAAAAGAGGAATGGCAACCACTGGCCTTCCTAAGCAAGAAACTGAATCAAGCTCAGAAAAAGTACAGCCCATATGATCGAGAGCTGCTGGTTTATACGTCCATCAGACACTACAGACATATGCTGGAAGGAAGAATATTCAAAGTGTACACTGACCATAAACCGATAACGCCCGCATTCAACTAGGATCCATTACGCAGTTCGCCACGTCAAGCACGACAGCTCGACTTCATCAGTCAATTCACAACCGATATACAACATCTAGCCGGGAAGGAAAACGTCGTCGCCGATGCCCTCTCCCGAATAGAAAAAATACAAACAGCAGTGAATTTCGAAGAGCTCGCGAAATCACAAAAAGAGGACACAGAACTACAAGCTTTACTACTTGAAGAAACGGGGCATAAACTAACGCAAGTTCCTATACCAGGCACTACCACGCTCCTGTATTGCGACACAGCAACACCAATAAAACGCCCATACGTGACCTAACTATACAGACAGCAAGTATTCAAACCCTTGCATGGTTTGGCTCACCCAGGGATCAAAACAATGGTAAAACTGATGTCACAGCGATACGTATGGCCAAACATAAAGAAAGACTGCAGTGAATGGGCACGCACATGCATTGCCTGTCAAAAATCAAAGATTACAAGGCACAACACAGCACCGATGGGAACCTTCCAGGCACCAACAAAACGATTCCAACACATTCACATGGACATCGTAGGGCCGCTACCGATATCAAAGGGCAGCCGCTACTGTCTGACAATAATCGATCGTTTTACAAGATGGCCGGAAGCCATCCCAGTACCAAACATAACGGCGGAAACCATTGCAGAATATCCCGTCGTTCATCGGATATCACGTTTCGGAACACCAATGAGAATAACGACAGACCAAGGACGACAGTTCGAAGCAGATCTTTTCAGACGACTCACACAATTAATAGGGTCAGGACACATACGCACAACAGCTTATCATCCAGCTTTAAACGGAATGATAGAGAGGTTCCACCGACAACTCAAGGCCGCAATAAAATGCCATGCGACGGAAAGTTGGACAGAAATCTTGCCGATCGTATTACCAGGCATAAGGGCCGCATGGAGAGAAGACCTCAACGCCACAACAGCTGGTGTACGGAGAGCCAATACGCCTATCGGGTAGTTCCTGAAGCGGAAGACAAGACACACGACAACAACGAGGACATCGTCAACACACTAATGATCGCAATGAACAAACTACGCCCCCCTTTGAAACGACACGGAAAAAAGGCGACCTTCATCTTCAAGGACATGTACACAACTCCGACAGTTTTCTTAAGACACGACACACCAACCAGAGCACTACACGACCTTACGACGGCCCATACAAAGTCTTACAAAGGAACGACAAGACCTATAAAATTCAAATAGGCAAGAAGGCAGTCAACGTCTCCATAGATAGGCTACGTCCAGGAGGAAGAAGAGGGAGAAGAAGCAGTGCGGGAAGAAAAGAAGCAAACAACAACCAACAAAGAGGAACAGCAAAACCGGACGAGTCTCACGCCCACCAGTCAGGTTCCAAATAGGATCTTAAACACATTTTTCATGGACTCTTAATCAACAAAGGGGGTCCTGTGGCGATCTATACGACCGCACAAAAGCGCCTGAAAGCGAGCCACACGCTAGGCTCAGCTTTCTCGCAAGCGCTCGCGATCCGCCGCCGCGGTACGGCGCGGAGCCGATATGAGGCGCACGCGAAAAGCTCCTTACCCGTGAGTAAGATTCACTCACGGTGGGGAAATAAGCTCGCGCGCCGCACGGTTCCTCAGTTACGGCTTGAGCCTCGACAGGAGACCTTTTCCAAGAGCGATTAAGTGCGTGACGACGATCGGAACTCGGGTCCGTTCGTATCTCTTTTTCTCTCTCTGCACCTTGGCGACCCAGCGTTCACTGTCGCCGCCCACTGCCGCCGCCCACTGCCGCCGCCCACTGCCGCCGCCCACTGCCGCCGCCCACTGCCGCCGCCCACTGCCGCCGCCCACTGCCGCCGCCCACTTCACCCGGGCCAGCATCGCGGACAGGAGGGACCGAAGGGTCATCGACGAGGGCAACCGCTGGCAAGCACGTAAACTTGGCACTACAGAAGTGGAGGTTACAACCGGTTGACCTGCCGCCTGCACGACTCACTCGGCCACCTCACTACTTCCTCGCCTGGGATATACGACTAAGGAGGTACACATCGCCGACCGACCAGTGGAGCGTTCCGCCGCTCCTCTCACCGCTGCCACCATCGCCAGCCCGGACATCGAGAGTGTGGATCGCAGATCGGCCCGGCCACCAGGGTACATCGGGGGACTCAGTGCTGCCCGCCTACCACCTTCGAGCAGAGCACACAGTCAGACTCGTCTGACTGGGAAGGTCACCCTAGATCCTCCGGGGCACGGGCATCTAGGACACGGGAGCAGGGGACGCAGTCCGATTCCTCCGACTGGGAAAGCCAACCAACGTCCACGGCTACCCAGACGGAGACGATCGACCACATCGCAGAGAACACCCGGAGCTATACACCACCGGGACTTCCGCCGGCCTTCCGTCCTAAGTAGGGGACACCGAAGTATACGCGAACGCAGCCTTCCCTACAGTGACATGAGCGTGCGGTGCCACGCAACAAGGCGGAAGAAGACTCCGTCGCTTTCTGGGCCTCGGTATCTTCGGCCTTTCAGCAAGGCGCCAAAACAAACGGTCCTTTTCAGGGCCACCACAAAATAAGCCAAAAATAATTAACAGCTTGTACATACTGTAAATAGGAAATAAACATAGTCTATATCAAGCTCAGTTTCCATCACTCACGGACCCTTCGGCCATCTTCTTTAACTAAACGTGGGCAGCGGCCCACAATATATAAATGTAATTAATGCGTAATTAATATTTTTAGGTCACTTACAATGGCTAAACAGTAAGTTGCATGTTTATGTTAATCCTATCATAAATATTACATATACAGTTGAATTGAAAGCATTAGATTTAGAGCCTGAAATAGAAATGTTAAGCATTAGTTAAAGAAGAAAAATATGGTAATAATTTTGATTATAAATTATATAATAAAGGTTATTTATTTCCTTGGACTAAATACTTTAAGGACAAGACTTAGTCTATTTAACTTTTTTTGACATAATGGTTAAACATTTTTTTAAAGCAATGAGAAACGTAAACGTGGAAATTTATGACTTATTCGGATGGAGCTGCCTTTTGCAATATAATGTTATCGGAGAGCATTAGAAAATATGTCATCGACAGATGTAGTTCAAATTTGAATCAAAATGAGGAGGAAGAGTCAGTTAGTGATGCTGAATTGTAGATTTTATTAGAGGATCGTATAGAAGTTCATAATAATTTGGCAGTTACATTGATTAAAACAGAAGCCTACGATGCAGCTTCAGAAAATGTGAAACATGTTTTGAGTTGTCAACCACAAAATGTGAAAGCACTATTTAGGAAAGGTATTGCAAAAATCCTAATCTTATTTTATTTACTATACTTAATCTTTCTTTAAAATAAGTTGTATATATTCTTCATTTATATTTTACATATGGAAAATTCAAATATGTGTGTATATGTATTGTGCGTATCGTAGGATATGAGACTCAAGGGGAATATGCAGAAGCTTATACAACACTCTCTCTCTCTCTCTCTTTCCCCACTGAAATTTCAAAATTAAATTCAGAAATAAAAATATTTACTGCAGAATTAATGATCTTAAAGGATTAATGATCTTAAAGAAAAGAAAATTGTTAAAGACGCAGAAAAAGGAAAGCATCTATATCGTAAAATGTTATGTGTAGTTGAAAACTAAAAATCCGTCCTTTTAAATATTTTTATATACATATGTATATATGTGTATATATGTATTTATGTACTTAATAATACTTTTATTATGTGCTTTTATATTCTTTAATAGATTTTTGGTATCTTCAACTACACCTAACATTTTACGATACAAGTGCTTTTCGTTTTCTGTGTCTTTAGCAATGTTATCCTTTAAGGTCATTAATTCTGTAGTAAATATCTTCATTTCTGGATTTAATTTTAAAATTTCAGTGGAGAGAAAAAGAGAGAGATTGCATAATTAAGCTTTTTCTTATTCCCCTTTGAATTTCAATATTGTTCCTATGCACAATACATATACACATATTTGAATTTTCCATATGTATAATATAAATCAAGAATATATACAAATAGTAAATTAAAGATTAAGACTTTTGCAAAATAGTGTACTTCTATACCTCAAATAGTATACTTCTATACCCTTCCTAAATAGTGGTTTCACGTTTTGTGGTTGACACCTCAAAATGTTTTAAATTTTCTAAAACTGCATCGTAAGCTTCTGTTTTAATCAATGCAGCTGCCAAATTATTATGAACTTTTATATAATCCTCCAATAAAATCTGCAATTCAACATCACTAACTGACTCTTCCTTCTCGTTTTGATTCAAAATTACTTTTGTCGATAACAGATATTCTAATGCTCTCCGATAACATTATATTGCAAAAGACAGCTCCATCTGAATAAGTCATCAATTTCCACATTGACGTTTCTCATTGCTAAAAAAAATAAGTTCAACCATTATAAATAAACTAAGAGCCACTGCACAATAGAGTCCTAGAATATCAGAGAGACGCAAACTAGGGGTCACCTGCTGATTGGTCGGTTATCGGTCGGGTCGTAATATAGCGGTCACACACGGACACTTGTTCCCACTGGTCCCAATGTCCATGTGTGCGTGATGTTTGCTTATGTGTGCACCGCAAAAGTATCACCAGCATCACCGACATAGGGTCACAAGATGGCAACGGCAGCAAGGTGGAGGTAAAGTTTGCGTCTCTCTGATATTCTAGGACTCTACTGCACAAGCTTTTGCGTAATACATTACGTTACATTAATTGCAAGTACTAACCGTAAACTTAGATTTGTATGTAATCTTAAATTTCAGTCAACGCACAAAGAAAATCATAACGTAGTGATATTTTTGCTATGTTAGGATTTTCTTTGTGCGTTGACTGAAGATTAAGGTAACATGCGAATCTAAGTTTACAGTCAGTACTTAACATAACGTAACGTGTTACAGAAAAGCTTGTGCAATGGCCTTAAATCTTGTTCTTAAAGTATTTAGTCCAAGAAAATAAATAATCTTTATTATGTAATTTATAAACAAAATTATTACCTTATATCTCTTCTTTAACTAATGGATAACATTTTTATTTCAGACTCTAACTCCGATGCTTTCAATTCAACTGTATATGTAATATTTTTGATAGAATTAACATAAACATGCAACTCATTGCTTAGTCAATCGTAAGTAACCTCAAAATATTAATTATGCATTAATTACATTTATATATAAAATAAACATTCACATTTCTTGAACCAAAAGTTGCGAGTAATTCCTGATCCGCAAAATGTTTGTGGACACTATGGAAGTGCAATATGATTTTATCATTTTTTTATTTATACTGTTAATTAATAAAATTTGTATTCAATGTGTGTTGTTGTTTTTAAGGTATTTTTGGTAGAATTACCACAAGATTTATTTTACTACATTAACATAAACATGCAACTCGTTGCTTAGCCATTTATAAGTTAACCTAAAAATATTAATTATGCATTAATTACATTGTTATATATGAAATGTAAATGAACATTATATATAAATGCGCGTTCGTGCGTATAATTATCAGCTTATCATTATCGAAAACATGGCCAGCCAAAATTTTCAAATATTCCTTCAATGCAATCTATAATAATTATTTTCCAACAATTTATTTATCAGAAATATGTTAATTGATGATGTACAACAAATTTGCGACGTATCTTTCCTCGGTATATCGGAAAGGACGCGCAACTTCGTCGTTCTTGGTATCTTTCTCAGAGACGAGATTCGGTATACTGACCTTTGGGCGCCAGGTACGGATTAACCGTACCACACAAACGTACTATACACGGCTAACAACGACGACGGCTCTATCTCGGTAGCTCAGTATCTCATTTGGTAGAGTGGCGGGGTTCTTTCCGCGGAGGGAGGAAACGTGCTCAGAGTCCCGGAGAGAGAGAGAGGACAGCGGTAGAGACAAAACTTGATATAAGATAAAAGAATGGATGTATATTTCGAGAATGCGAGTACAAGTATCGTTGGTAGTGTCGTAGAGCCGAAGGGGAAACTGTCATTCCCCATGCATTATTTTCTCACAATACGCTCTTATGCTTTAGGCTCGGTAAAATACGACCAAGGCGTGTCTTATCAGACTGTATTTAATTACTCGATTCGAGACAATGAGATCGATAACAATAACCGGTAACGACACAAGGACTCAATACAATATTATAGATTCGACGTTACAAATGCGTAGAGACTGTCGACGTAACACGGCGCCCCTCGGAAAGGCGAATCGGTAGCGGAAATATAATATCACGGCGGACTTCGGTACTGGCCCTGTGTTCTTACGCGGCATAGATCTCGGTAACGTTAAGAATTAGGCACATGTGGGTGCTCGATAATTATAACCCTTTCTCGCTTCCCACAGGTCTCGCCCGAGTCCGCGCTTACCGAGAGTCGAAGTGGTGGCCTTACAAAATGCGCTGCTCCTCGTCGATGGTCCGCGATGCGCTCCGGTCGCCGGCTCGTCGAACAGTACCCGGCGATGAGCCGGCGGCACGCCGGTAGCCTCGCGCGGTGGCGCTGCGCGCGCAGACCTGCTCATACTCGATCCTGGATCTCGCCTCGATTCTCCGCTTGTCGCGGGCTCCTTTACGCCGAAGTGTCCCGACGAACTCTCGGGCCTCCAGTCCTTGTAGATTTAATTATTGGCCGCTCCGGCTACGCTCCCTCCGACCGTCGATCCCGTTCCGGGTTTGGTCCGGTTTGCTGCAAGGATCGCCGCGAGGTGATCAATCTCGGGCGACCCGGCTCTTTCTCTCGGGACGCGGTAGCGGGCTCCTCGGGAGTAGTCATCCTTGTCTTTAGGATACAGGCCCTTTTCTCTCCCTCTGTTCAGCTCTGGACTGGCTGCTCTCCGAGGCTGTAAAAATCGGCTCGGCAGTACGGCTTCTTACGTGACTCGGTAATAATCTAAATGTCGGCAGGATTCACTTACGTTTACTGGCGCGCGATCTCGCTCCGCGCGTACCGCTCTCGACCACGCCGTCTTCCTGTCTCGGCTCCGCTTCCCTCGGGATCTCTTCTTCCTAAAACATTATCCCTCGGGACCACACATTACGACCCTCTCAATATTCTTCACAAAAAATGCGAAGCGACGAAAAATTCGTCGCTCGCCCAAAAAGAAATCGATACAAAATCGAAATGCCTTTCGACTCTTCTCGGCCGGGCGCGTCCGCCCTTGTGACGGACGTAAAATGTCACGTCACAACTGATTCACTTAAGAGTAAAAGCATTCGCTCAGTTTCGCTAATATAACCTAACTTTATTCAATATGACATCACTTCTCTTCCTTGTCCTTGCACTATTTTGCGATACTCTTAACCATTAATAATTTTATGTCACTTTATCACTTTTTTTCCTTTGTGTTGCACTATCCCGCGATATTCTCATAACCGTTAATTCTTTTATTATTTTTCGTCTCGTATTGTACCCCGCACGCGTAAAATATAAACATTATCTCACACACATCCACATATGATTTTGTCTCTTAAGGCGTATTTGCACACTCAAGCGAATAAAATCGTACATGAGCGCTGCAAACGCTCCTTGAGGGACAAAATCGCTTTGCATGTGTGCGTGCGAGCATACGTACGTGAGTCTGAATCTGAAACTGAAGAAAACGAAAAAAGTGTCATTCTAATATATGAAAATATCATTTCTCATGATTGACTGCATCAATCTTATTCAAACTGGTCGCAGTCGAAAGCTTGTATCCGCATTATATGATAAAAGTGCCATTAGATTTTTTATTACAGCTTTAGTTCAAGAAATATCTTAATCGAAAATTTAACTTGAGGTAAAATTACGGATAAGCTACTTGGTAGCGCCGCAGCCCCTGTACATAGGCAACTTCGAAAAGCTAGAAAAGATATTTTTATATACTTGGCGTCGCGACGCTACCGCGTCGCTTGATACTCAGATCTCTTAAATAGAAACAATACTAATACCAAAAAATATAGACGAGTATAGAAGCACGGTTCTCGCACATAAGCGGGTTCATGAAAATTAATTACAAGTCGCACCGTTAGATGGCGACACTCAAAAATGTTTTGTAGGGAATATATCTCTATCTCTCTCTCTCGAGTAGTTCTGGCCAGCCCCGCGAGCGCGGCAGGCGGAAAGACAGAAGGCATGGAGTCTTTGTAACGGACTGACGTGCAATAAAGTATTTCTTTGCCTATTACATCTTTACGTGGTTTTGTACCCTGTTCATTTGATACACTGTTTGGAGTGGGCCAAACAGTAGTGCTACATGGTTAGCCATCATTGCTATAAGAAGAAAACCTACATTGGTGACCCCGAACTAGAATCACGCAGCCTTCGTGAGATAATTTGAGCACGACACGTTGCCCGTCCATAAGTCAGACAACACTTCCTGTGCGACTGTGCGTTCCGCAAAGGACAAACCGCTGCAGATCGACTTATGTGTCGCAGCCAGAGACATTTGTGTACCCTCGCCTTTGGTCACGAACTGTTTACGCTGCGCTGAACCAATTTGCGCAGCAATAAAAAACGATATTCAGGCGGCCATCTTGCCAAACCTTCACGGGACGAATACACGGGCGCGAGGTCTTTCCATTGCCTCACCCCTGTCGACGCCCGAGGTGCTACACGCGGCGTTCCCGCCTCTCCATCGACATTGTGTGCATAGTACCGGCGTGTCTTCCTGCTGCGGCTAATCCCGGTGCATACACTACATCCACTACTGCGTGTGCGCGAAGCCTGCGATATCGGCGCCTTGAGTCCGGTTGCCGCCGATATATTAAATGCGTGAAGCCAACGTCACCGGCGCCTTGGGTCTCATCGTTACCGGTGTTTTGGATCCTGTGTGTTAGTCGTATACAAGACGGCATTAATAGACATTTAAGTTAGGTTAATTTCAAATAATGTCTGACGAGGCCCTTGCCGCAGCTCAAGCCCGCGCGGAATCCGCGGAGACACAGCTCGCCGAGTTACAAGCCCAATTGTTGGCTCAGGCTGTGATAGCCGCCCCGGGTGCGGCCGGTAACAATACTCAACGTTTCCCCATATAGATCACTATAGGGTTCCCAAGCTTCCCCCGTTTTCCCAAGTCGACCCAGCGCTATGGTTTATTCAGGCCGAGGTTTCTATGAGAAATTCCCGAATTGCGGCGGAGCATACCAAGGCCGATATTGTTCTTGCCGCGCTTGATGTCGAGGTGTTGGGTTGCGTGAGAGACATTATTACCGCGGACCCTGCTCCAGCAGATATTTATGAACAAATTAAAACCCGAATTATCGCGACATATGCGCCTTCGGACGAAGCGAAATTACGGAAACTTTTAAGGGGACAGGTCGGGAGGACTGATGGGAAGCCATCTTTAATTCTTAGCCGATTACGCGGCCTTAACGACGGAAATGTCGAAAATAATGTAATTAAATCTATTTTCTTAGATCAGCTACCCCGTGAGCACCGCGCAATTTTCGTCGCGACGGAAGTTACCGACCTCAACCGTCTCGAGGAGGCCGCCGATCGTATGGCGGATAGTGCGCTCGGCACCGATTTGAAGGCGTCGGCCGTGTCAAAAATAAACATGCCCCCGCCCGAAAAGACCGAGCTACAGCAATTAATCACCAGCATGACTACGTTAAATAAAAAAATCGAAAAATTGGAAAAGAAATGGAACTCGCGCTCGCGTTCTCAATCCAATTCTCGTAGGCGCAGATTGTCTAACTCGCCAAATCGTGGGGGTACGTCTTCGCTCTGCGCGGCTCACACCAAGTACCCCAATAATCCGACCTCATGCCGAGAATGGTGCGCGATGTACGAAACTTGGAAAAAACAAAAAACTAGACCAGCCTTTTCGTTCAGAGACGGTCGGAAAAGGTCAGCAAATTTCTAACCGTCTCCATGTTCGCGATCGTATCAGTGGCCAAATGTTCCTTGTGGACACAGGCGCGGATATCTCCTTGGTACCTGCCGATAGTAGGATCAAGGGGAAGCCCTCGGAATTAAAACTCTTCGCTGCGAACAATACGCGTATCGACACTTTCGGAGAATCATTTTGCGAACTCGACCTCGGAGTGAGACGACATTCG
This sequence comes from Lasius fuliginosus, assembly GCA_949152495.1. Taxonomy (NCBI): domain Eukaryota; kingdom Metazoa; phylum Arthropoda; class Insecta; order Hymenoptera; family Formicidae; genus Lasius; species Lasius fuliginosus. The sequence goes on along the minus strand of OX424455.1, from coordinate 10,599,149 downwards.
ATGGAACTTTTGCATTGCCGCGGTTCCTTATGCTATTATCGGCGCTGATTTGCTTGCGTATTATGGATTACTAGTAGATTAGAAACAACAACGTCTCGTAGATAATACTACCAAATTATATTCCCGCGCGATTAGAAAACCAGCTCCAATTCATTCGATTAACGCGGTTGATCCTTGCTCTAAATTTTTCAAAATCCTCGCTGAATTTCCACAAATAACGGGAGCTCTCCCCCTCACTCCACCCGCGGACCGCGACGTGTTCCACCATATTATGACTACCGGTCCCCCGGTTGCCGAGCGGGCTAGGCGCCTCGCTTCCGATAAACTTAAAGCCGCTAAGGCCGAGTTCAGGGCTTTAGTCGAGGCGGGCATTTGTCGCCCCTCCCGCAGTCCATGGGCTAGCCCCATTCACTTAGTCCTAAAGAAAGACGGTACTTGGCGAGTCTGCGGTGACTATCGCCGCTTAAACGCGGTCACGATTCCCGATAAATACCCCACCCCACACCTGCATGATTGCTCCGTCAATCTGTATGGCAAGACGGTCTTCTCTTCGTTAGACCTGCATAAAGCTTATAATCAAATACCAATGGCCCCCGAGGACATTGAGAAAACGGCTGTCATAACCCCCTTCGGGCTATTTGAATATCTTTTTATGACCTTTGGCCTGCGAAGCGCTAGTCAATCCTTTCAGCGCTATATTAACCGTGCCTTAGGCGACCTGGAGTTCGTTTTCATTTATATTGACGACATCCTAATCGCATCCTCGTCTTTAGACGAGCACATCGAACATTTACGCGTTGTATTTCAGAGGCTCAAAGAATTTCACCTCCGCCTCAATGTCGCGAAATGCGTACTCGGCGTACCCGAGCTAGAATTTCTCGGATATATAGTAAACGGTAAGGGAATTCGTCCCACCTCCAGTAGAGTCAAGTCAATTTCCGATTTTCCCAGACCAAAAACCATTTCCGATTTACGTCGATTCCTCGGTATGGTAAACTTTTACCGTCGCAGTGTCCCTCACGCAGCGCGTGCACAAGTACCTTTGAATTCATTGCTCGTCGACTCGCACAAGGACGACAAGCGCATAATCACGTGGTCTAATGAACTGATCGAAGCATTTGAGAAAACTAAAAGCGACCTTGCTGACGCAGCAATGCTGGTTCACCTCCATATTGGCGCAAAGCTTCGGATCGTGTCGGACGCCTCCGACCTCGCTATGGGGGCCGTTCTTGAGCAGGGGGAGCGGGACACTTGGGAGCCCTTAGCTTTCTTTTCACGAAAATTCTCCCCTTCACAAACGCGGTATAGTGCTTACGACCGCGAACTCACGGCGATTTTCGAATCCATTAAATACTTTCGCCATTTCATAGAAGGACGCGAGTTTAAAATACTAACCGATCACAAACCGCTTATATATGCATTTATTCAACGATCTGAAAAAGCGTCCCCGCGCCAACTGCGCCAATTGTCATTTATCGCCCAATTCACGACACGCATCGAATATATTACGGGCGCTCTAAATGTCGTCGCCGACTCGCTTTCTCGAATCGATTCTCTCCGATTACCTATCGAGTTCAGTCTCGACGAGCTCGCGGAACAGCAAAAGAACGACGAGCAGATCAAACTGATATGCGACATCCCTGATCACCCTTTAAAAATAAAAAAGATTCAATGGGGCCCGGAACATACAACGATTTATTATGAAATCTCGGGTGAAGCTATTAGGCCATACGTACCCGCTAGTCTTCGCGACAGAATCTTTCATATGTTTCACAATCCGGCCCACCCCAGCGGTAAAATCACAGACCGCACTATCCGACAGCGCTACGTCTGGCCCGATATGCACCGCGATATTGCCAAATGGTGTAAAAACTGTATTGAATGCCAACAAGTTAAGGTCTCTCGCCATGTAAAACTAACCCCTGAGCATTTGTAGCTCCCGATGGGCGGTTTGATTAGGTACATATAGATATTGTTGGCCCGTTACCTCCTTCTGAGGGTTATTCGTACTGCCTCACCATGATCGATAGGTTCTCACGTTGGACCGAGGCAACACCACTTAAAGACATCTCCGCGCAAACCATCGCAAACCTTTTATGATACATGGATTTCTCGTTACGGGACCCCCCGATTACTTACTACAGACCAGGGCCCCCAATTTGAATCTCGTCTGTTCGCCGCGTTACTCTCACTGATCGGCTGCGAGCGAATTCGCACGACTTCTTACCACCCGGCGTCAAACGGCATGATCGAACGTTGGCACCGGGTGCTTAAGGCTGCCATTATGTGCCATGCCGATGTGCGTTGGACACGTACCTTGTCCACCATTCTATTAGGACTCCGGTCACATGTTCGAGCCGACACAAACGCGTCACCCGCCGAATTTATGTTCGGAACAACGTTACGACTTCCCGGCGAATTTTTCCTCCCCGATGATTACAAACCGGATCCCAATTACTTCCTCGAAGAATTTCGCGAATATATGCGCCAGGTACGGCCTGTTCCCGTCGCGCACAAACATAAAAAACGTGTCTTCTACTTTAAAGACTTGCACAATTGCACACACGTGTTTCTACGTAACATGGCTAAGAAAGCCTTAGAGCGACCTTATACCGGCCCGCACAAAGTACTACAACGCGTCTCGGACCGTGTTTTTAACATAGATATCAACGGAAACTCAAAGAGTGTATCCGTCGACCTATTAAAACCAGCGTACTTCGTCTCGAACGACCTCGCTGATCCCCCTGCTCCCGGCGAAAATATAATCTCAGATCCGCCCGCGCTCAAAACTTATTCGCGCAAAAAAGTCACTTTTGCATCTACAATTAAATGAAACCGCCCAAGTCAAGCATGACTTAGTTCGTAAGGCTTTAATTATATTTTTTTATACCATATATAGTTCATATTAATAGTTGTAAGTTTATTCAAACCACGCGCAAAAACGTACACATGTATTAAAATTTGAACCATTCTGGTCAATCTCATGTGATAACGCTGAACCTCAGTGTGTAGACATATGCGCTTAATTTTAATTTTCGTTTATATATTCATATTTAAAATATGTATGTCGTTGTCACTCGGGGGGGAGTGTGTAGGGAATATATCTTTATCTCTCTCTCGAGTAGCCCCGCGAGCGCGGCAGGCGGAAAGACAGACAGCATGGAGTCTTTGTAACGGACTGACGTGCAATAAAGTATTCCTTTGCCTATTACATCTTTACGTGGTTTTGTACCCTGTTCATTTGATACACTGTTTGGAGTGGGCCAAACAGTAGTGCTACATGGTTAGCCATCATTGCTATAAGAAGAAAACCTACAGTTTAACTGCCTTCATGAGTCGTACACGTTCGCAGAATATCTATTTATCGCATTGATATACAGGGCCAAAAGTCTGGTCAACAATCGAATAGACAAAATACATTATAGAAAAATATTTTCAGACAAAAGTTATAATATTTAAATAGGCGCATTCAATGGCAATACGAGTTTGACTATGGCGTTGCCAAGGGCAAGATCATCTTGAATTTTTTAAATGGAATTATATATTATATTTTTTTAAATCGATTATGAAGCCCTGCGCACAATAAAAAAAATATTAGATATAAAAATTTGGAATAATATAAAATCGAAAAAACTCTGATATAAAAATAGGAACGTTTTTATGTACAAAATTACCTTACCTTGACAACGTCATCCATAGTCAATTTAAGATATATTGCCGTTGAATGCATATTTGTAAATATTATAATTTTGGTCAAAAAAAGTTTTTTCTAACATTTATTATATATCTTTTGAGATATTTGACTGTATGCATGTAGACTCTTTTGGCCTATCCTATATCAATTCATCATTTATGTGTAATGTGTGTAGACTATAATAAAATAGATTAAAGATAAATTAATATCTATTTCACCCACTCTTTGCTAATGACAACTTATATATAGTTTATATATTCCTAATACGAAATTAAATATATATATATAGTAATATAAAATGTATACAGGGTAGTTAAAAAGTCTGAAAACGGCCAGTTATCTCTGAAAATAGTGGTCCTGTGGAAAAATGTGTCAGACAAAAGTTGTACGCTTTAATTTCTTAAATGGAACACTCTATTTTTTATTACATATTCTTATATAGCGTATCTCGAGAGTTTTCCAAAAAACTAAGTTATTTATTTTTTATTAAATACTTTCCGAGTTATATGAGACTTGAAGTTTACAATATATTTTACATAAAATATTGTTACATAAAATATAAAATATCTTATGAAATATTTAGTTTTCGGTAATCTTACCTTAATACTTTTATACAGAGAATAATGAAACCAATCAATTGGTGTAAAGAAAACACATAGTTGATTTAAAAAAATAAGTTACAAATTACATACTTATTTTAAAAGCAACTATGAGTTTTCTTTGATTGGTTTCATTGTTCTATTGCTTAAAAATATTAAGATAAGATTACTGAAAACTGAATGTTTTACAAGATATTTTATATTTTATGTTATTAAAATACTGTAAATTTTAAGTCTCATAACTCGGAAAGTACTTACTAAAAAATAAATAACTCATAGGTTTTTTGGAAAACTATCGAGATACGCTATATAAGAATACGTAATAAAAAATAGGGTGTTCCATTTAAGAAATTAAAGGTGACCTTCACGTGACCTTGACAACACTTTTCAGGGTCATAATAATGTCGCTATGCGCAACTTAAATCCTACAACTTTTGTCTGAAACATTTTCCCACAGGACCACTATTTTCGGAGATAACTGGCCGTTTTCAGACTTTTTAAACCTTGTGTGTATACACATACACACACACGCACGCACATATATATGCGCGCGCGCGCGCGCGCGCGCGTGTGTGTGTGTGTACGTGTGTGTGTGTGTATTAGTGAGGAGAAAGTTATCTGGATTAAAATATGCATAAAAACAAATGGAACATAAGTTATCATTACTCAATGGAAACCGCGAGAAGGTGGTAGGTGTCTTCCATCGGGAAGGGATATTGAGAATGACAGGATTAATGGGTATATAGGATAAAAAGAGGGGATTATGCTGTGAGCGAGCTTTTAATGGAACTAATGATGGATAATTTTATGAATAATACACAGAGAATAGCAAATAAAATAAAATATTCAAAGTTATAGTGCGGAGGAAGCAAAATATTTAAAATAATAGCGAATAAAGCAAAATTTAGAAAGCAATTTTACGATGAAACAAGATGACGCAATATATACAAAGCAATAGCAAATAAAGCATATTAATTATATTAAGGCAAAATACAAACAGTATCAATTATGTAAAATTTTAGACAATTTTTTCTCGGAGCTGCAGAATTAATTGTTTTTTTTCTATTATTCTTATCTCTAAAATCACGCGAAATCCATTTTAGATTATAAAATTGTGTACCCGAACAAAAAAAGCTATGATATATTCACGATGATAACAATTATCATCAGTAACCCAAAAATCAAAATGGTTTTTAATGAGCATATCACTAATAGATTTACGGAGATGTGCTGCAATTCCTATTTTATGACTATGTAATTTAAATTCTTCAGTAAAAATTTTATATGCGGATGTTATTACAGAATAAAACTCATCAGTTGGTGCTCGAAGATTGCCAAGTTCACTTTCATTACTATTACGATAGGCTTTCCAAAATATTAATAATTCATTGGTTATTTCCAGTTTTTTATTATCTTTTACTAAAGAAGCAAGACATGTAGAACAATTAAATTTAATTAAACATTTATGTGCCAAATAACCACTTACATATCTAATAGAGCAATCTTCTAAAGTTGTAATAGGAAAAATATTATTTTCGATAGTAATGCTGTCTTGCAAGTTTACATTTACCGATTCAAATCTTATTATATCTTCGCCATCAACCCACATTTCAATATCTTTATTAATAGAATCATCCTGATATTCTAAATTCGGAGCAGCCAATAACACTGAATCTGTATCATCAATTTCACAATTAGTGCCTACAGGAGGTTTCATTAGATTAGCTGTCATAGCATATTGTAAATTTCTACGAAACTCCATTGCAGATGGATTATCATTACGTCCGGAACGATTTCGAAGGATAGCAAAAAGATTTTCTAAAGGATCTTGATTCAAGTGACATGTAATAAGGTATAATGAATTTTCTTCGCGCATAGATTCCCAAAGCATTAATATACTATTAACGGTTAATTTTAATCCCGCAAAGCAAGGAAGTGAATTACCCAAAACTGTATGCCATTCTTTTAACCACGAATATGATTCTCTTAAAAAATTTTCAATTTGTGGCTGCTTCTCAGATAATGCACATTTATAAGGATTCGAATCATACGCTCGACGGCTATTTAAACAATCAAAAAGATCATTAATTCTTTTTATAAAATTCGCAGTTGCCTCACAAGCAGGATGTTTTAAATCACCCGTAATTTGACCAATAGTTAATGTGGCCGACACGGTTGCGCTAAAAACTTGCATAGCTAAACTAACAGACATACGTTCAAAATTATTTGGATTTACATGACGATCAGTTAATTTAGGTGCTGCTCTACATACATTATTTCGCTCAATTTCTCGAAGTTCGCGTATGACATTCCACGAAACAATTTTTCCTTCAATAATAAAATCTTGTTTTAAAAGATTGTTCCAAATACTTTTAATAAGATGAGGCATATCATAATTAAAAAAGATTTTACGGCCTTCTAACTCGAAATATGGACGTTCTTCTGATATATTTAAATATCCAATAGCTTTTTGATTTGTTGGTCCTTGATCACATACCATACTTTTTAATATAAGTCCTGTTTTTACTATTGACTCTATTATTTTAATTAAAATAATACTTAATTCGCGTCCATGAACATTTCCGTGCGAAGTAAAATAAGCTATAGGTTGTTTCCACGAACTTTTTAAACCTCGAAGCAGAAAATAAAGAGAATATGTAGCAAAATTATTTGTTCTACCAAGATCTCCTAAATCTTGATATCCTTCTACAAGATCATTTTTCGAATTAAATTGAAGAATAGCTTTTATACTCATTTCATCCCACATTAAAACGCATTCCTTTTCAAAATTACTCTATTTTCAGCCTTCATAGCTATTTTATGCATTATCTGTGGGTTTATACCAGGTTTGAGCTGAAGGTCATTAATCCATTCACGAATTAATGTTATGCAAGGCAATGTGAAATTCTTTTTATTTCTCAAGAAAATATAAGCTTTAGGAGATGCATAATATAAGGCTAAAGCAAATTCTTTTTCATCCTGCATCCATTTTCGTTTCTTAATATGATTTAATTGCATTTTTATGAATAATAATTGATCTTGATTTAAATTTTTATCAATATAATGCAAAACGTCATGCATAGATATTTTTCGTTGTGAGTTGATGGCATTTATTTTTCTAATTTTTCGATTTTTTAAAATTAATTGACGGCGTAAATTTCTTATTTGAGTATTGAGACGTTTTTCTTTAACTGTACAAAGTGTAAATCTTCTCACACGATGAGTTAAAACATTTTTGGGAGTCGATACATTGACTTTTGTAATTACAGTTTCAGACGATAAAGATATATTTTGATTAAAAGAATGTGATGTTTGTGGTGTTAATTCATCTATTTCATCTCTAAAATTATCAACAATCTCCGAGTTTACATTATTATTGTCATTTACATTAATTGGTACTGCTGTACTTAAAAGCGTCATCTTACCAGATGTAAAAACGTGTTTATCGCTTGATAAAAAATGAACTGAGCAAATACGTTTCTCTATAAGTTGCTTTGTACTTAATTCAGCAAAATCATCATTCCCAGAACGCACTATCCACTCTAATTGACTATAGATGTAAGAAGAAATAAGAAATACACGTAAAAAAATATAATTTAAAGTTCATATTTATAAAAAAAATAAAATAAAACCAAAAAATGCAAAAAAAATGAAAAAATGCATAATAATAATAATTATGTTAAACCATTCCTATTAATTAGAAATTGTATTAAATAACATGCACACACGTGAACAAAAAACCAACATTATATATTAAAAAAATAGAATTTGCATATTAAAATAATTTGTAGAATTGTTAGATAAGCTGATGTGATGCATTCAATCATTATTTATTCAAATATAAATAAAAATAACATACCGTTTTTTTCTCTGTACAAGCATCTTTCTGTATTACGGTTTTTAAAAGAATTTTCTTTTTTTTTAAATATTTTATATTTGTAGCTTTTATGAAGATTTTAAATGTTTATACACCGAGAGAATTTTCTGTTAGAATTTACCCTGAGAATCATGGTAATCATGGGACAATATGGTTTTGGAAGAATTTTATAAGAGTTTTTTTGATTAATAATTACTATAATAAAAAATATTAATATGTGCATAGTAAATTTTACTATGCACATATTAATATTTTTTATTATAGTAATTATTAATCAAAAAAACTCTTATAAAATTCTTCCAAAACCGTATTGTCCCATGATTACCATGATTTTCAGGGTAAATTCTAACAGAAAATTCGCTCCGTGTAGTATATATATTAATGTTTGTATTTTAACTTATATATATATATATATATATATATATATATAAGTTAAAATACAAACATTAATATATATACTACACGGAGCGAATTTTATATATATATATATATATATATATATATATATATAATCTATATATTTATTATATGTATATTATAAAATGAGAGAAATATTAAATATATTAATAAATATATATATATATTAAATTTCAAGCTTGATTTTCGTTTTTTAAATATCACGATATCATAATTATTAGCTGAATTATAAAGTCTTAAATTTTTTTACTGTTTTTCAAGTGTACAACTTTTTTTTGCCCAGTGTATATAATATTTATATTAATATAAAAAATATAAATTAAATCTGTTAATTTACATTGTTTAATCAAACTAACAATAAAAATTAAAAATTAAAAATTCGAAAAATGATAGCGCTCTTATCTTTATTAAAAAACAAAAATTCTAATGATAATAAGGCCAACTAACGAGCAAATTATATAGATGTTAAACGAGACAAATTATTTATTCATTATTAACATTATAAAATAATATAAACTATACAAACGTTTCGACTGTACGCAGTCCTCTTCAATGTTACAATATTATTATATCAAAATTAAAATATGCTAATATCTTGATTCATTGCTATTTTCACGCTATTATTAGTGAATATTATAGACGCATTTTTTCGGTGATTTCTCATTACGGAACATAAAGATGGAAACGTTATTATATTCCATCTGGAATATAATAACGTTTCCATCTTTATGTTCCATAATGAGAAATCACCGAAAAAATGCGTCTATAATATTCACTAATAATAGCGTGAAAATAGCAAAGAACCAAGATATTAGCATATTTTAATTTTGATATAATAATATTGTAACATTGAAGAAGACTGTGTACAGTCGAAACGTTTGTATAGTTTATATTATTTTATAATGTTAATAATGAATAAATAATTTGTCTCGTTTAACATCTATATAACTTGCTCATTGTTTAATCATTTCTTTTAATTGATCGACGAATAGTAAAAGTATCGCGTATTGAATATTAATTTTACTGATTTAACCACACAATTTTTACACACATACTATACGTGGTACGTGTCGTACTTATTTAATAAAATATAACATAAAAAATAATGTTCTTACAAATGCTGATCTCTGGGGAAACGGTGAAAACTTAATTCAGGATTTCTCGCCTTTGAATATGAGTAGCCTTTATAGGCGCAAATACTTCTTGGCATCTTGCTAAGAAAGCTAATAAAAAAGATATAATATTAAATATTAATATTAAATATATTACAAAACCAACGCGTTAAAAATAAAAAAGAATTATAATTTTCTTACTTTTTGTATATTTGTATTGTATAATTTTCCGTATTATTTATTAATATACACATACACGCTTCTTACACTTTTCAACAATCACTTTAATTAATAATTCTCATCTGTAACTCTCTCGAGAAGATAAATGCTCTTTAAATGCATGCAGCACAATAATCATATATCGCATAAGACATAAGACATTTAACAGTTAAAAACAAAAGTGAGCTTGCAGAGAAAGAGAGACGAAGAAAGAGCTAGTACCCCAGCATTTAAGAGTGAGAGAGTCAAGCAGTGTACCCCAACTTGAGTGTGACAGAGAGAAAAGAAGGAGGTGGAGCCTCGTCGGTTTGTATGTTGACATGTGTAATATCATATTTATTATATGTGTGTGCGTGTGTAGGTTTTCTTCTTATAGCAATGATGGCTAACCATGTAGCACTACTGTTTGGCCCACTCCAAACAGTGTATCAAATGAACAGGGTACAAAACCACGTAAAGATGTAATAGGCAAAGGAATACTTTATTGCACGTCAGTCCGTTACAAAGACTCCATGCTGTCTGTCTTTCCGCCTGCCGCGCTCGCGGGGCTACTCGAGAGAGAGATAAAGATATATTCCCTACACACTCCCCCCCGAGTGACAACGACATACATATTTTAAATATGAATATATAAACGAAAATTAAAATTAAGCGCATATGTCTACACACTGAGGTTCAGCGTTATCACATGAGATTGACCAGAATGGTTCAAATTTTAATACATGTGTACGTTTTTGCGCGTGGTTTGAATAAACTTACAACTATTAATATGAACTATATATGGTATAAAAAAATATAATTAAAGCCTTACGAACTAAGTCATGCTTGACTTGGGCGGTTTCATTTAATTGTAGATGCAAAAGTGACTTTTTTGCGCGAATAAGTTTTGAGCGCGGGCGGATCTGAGATTATATTTTCGCCGGGAGCAGGGGGATCAGCGAGGTCGTTCGAGACGAAGTACGCTGGTTTTAATAGGTCGACGGATACACTCTTTGAGTTTCCGTTGATATCTATGTTAAAAACACGGTCCGAGACGCGTTGTAGTACTTTGTGCGGGCCGGTATAAGGTCGCTCTAAGGCTTTCTTAGCCATGTTACGTAGAAACACGTGTGTGCAATTGTGCAAGTCTTTAAAGTAGAAGACACGTTTTTTATGTTTGTGCGCGACGGGAACAGGCCGTACCTGGCGCATATATTCGCGAAATTCTTCGAGGAAGTAATTGGGATCCGGTTTGTAATCATCGGGGAGGTAAAATTCGCCGGGAAGTCGTAACGTTGTTCCGAACATAAATTCGGCGGGTGACGCGTTTGTGTCGGCTCGAACATGTGACCGGAGTCCTAATAGAATGGTGGACAAGGTACGTGTCCAACGCACATCGGCATGGCACATAATGGCAGCCTTAAGCACCCGGTGCCAACGTTCGATCATGCCGTTTGACGCCGGGTGGTAAGAAGTCGTGCGAATTCGCTCGCAGCCGATCAGTGAGAGTAACGCGGCGAACAGACGAGATTCAAATTGGGGGCCCTGGTCTGTAGTAAGTAATCGGGGGGTCCCGTAACGAGAAATCCATGTATCATAAAAGGCTCTTGCGATGGTTTGCGCGGAGATGTCTTTAAGTGGTGTTGCCTCGGTCCAACGTGAGAACCTATCGATCATGGTGAGGCAGTACGAATAACCCTCAGAAGGAGGTAACGGGCCAACAATATCTATATGTACCTAATCAAACCGCCCATCGGGAGCTACAAATGCTCAGGGGTTAGTTTTACATGGCGAGAGACCTTAGCTTGTTGGCATTCAATACAGTTTTTACACCATTTGGCAATATCGCGGTGCATATCGGGCCAGACGTAGCGCTGTCGGATAGTGCGGTCTGTGATTTTACCGCTGGGGTGGGCCGGATTGTGAAACATATGAAAGATTCTGTCGCGAAGACTAGCGGGTACGTATGGCCTAATAGCTTCACCCGAGATTTCATAATAAATCGTTGTATGTTCCGGGCCCCATTGAATCTTTTTTATTTTTAAAGGGTGATCAGGGATGTCGCATATCAGTTTGATCTGCTCGTCGTTCTTTTGCTGTTCCGCGAGCTCGTCGAGACTGAACTCGATAGGTAATCGGAGAGAATCGATTCGAGAAAGCGAGTCGGCGACGACATTTAGAGCGCCCGTAATATATTCGATGCGTGTCGTGAATTGGGCGATAAATGACAATTGGCGCAGTTGGCGCGGGGACGCTTTTTCAGATCGTTGAATAAATGCATATATAAGCGGTTTGTGATCGGTTAGTATTTTAAACTCGCGTCCTTCTATGAAATGGCGAAAGTATTTAATGGATTCGAAAATCGCCGTGAGTTCGCGGTCGTAAGCACTATACCGCGTTTGTGAAGGGGAGAATTTTCGTGAAAAGAAAGCTAAGGGCTCCCAAGTGTCCCGCTCCCCCTGCTCAAGAACGGCCCCCATAGCGAGGTCGGAGGCGTCCGACACGATCCGAAGCTTTGCGCCAATATGGAGGTGAACCAGCATTGCTGCGTCAGCAAGGTCGCTTTTAGTTTTCTCAAATGCTTCGATCAGTTCATTAGACCACGTGATTATGCGCTTGTCGTCCTTGTGCGAGTCGACGAGCAATGAATTCAAAGGTACTTGTGCACGCGCTGCGTGAGGGACACTGCGACGGTAAAAGTTTACCATACCGAGGAATCGACGTAAATCGGAAATGGTTTTTGGTCTGGGAAAATCGGAAATTGACTTGACTCTACTGGAGGTGGGACGAATTCCCTTACCGTTTACTATATATCCGAGAAATTCTAGCTCGGGTACGCCGAGTACGCATTTCGCGACATTGAGGCGGAGGTGAAATTCTTTGAGCCTCTGAAATACAACGCGTAAATGTTCGATGTGCTCGTCTAAAGACGAGGATGCGATTAGGATGTCGTCAATATAAATGAAAACGAACTCCAGGTCGCCTAAGGTACGGTTAATATAGCGCTGAAAGGATTGACTAGCGTTTCGCAGGCCAAAGGTCATAAAAAGATATTCAAATAGCCCGAAGGGGGTTATGACAGCCGTTTTCTCAATGTCCTCGGGGGCCATTGGTATTTGATTATAAGCTTTATGCAGGTCTAACGAAGAGAAGACCGTCTTGCCATACAGATTGACGGAGCAATCATGCAGGTGTGGGGTGGGGTATTTATCGGGAATCGTGACCGCGTTTAAGCGGCGATAGTCACCGCAGACTCGCCAAGTACCGTCTTTCTTTAGGACTAAGTGAATGGGGCTAGCCCATGGACTGCGGGAGGGGCGACAAATGCCCGCCTCGACTAAAGCCCTGAACTCGGCCTTAGCGGCTTTAAGTTTATCGGAAGCGAGGCGCCTAGCCCGCTCGGCAACCGGGGGACCAGTAGTCATAATATGGTGGAACACGTCGCGGTCCGCGGGTGGAGTGAGGGGGAGAGCTCCCGTTATTTGTGGAAATTCAGCGAGGATTTTGAAAAATTTAGAGCAAGGATCAACCGCGTTAATCGAATGAATTGGAGCTGGTTTTCTAATCGCGCGGGAATATAATTTGGTAGTATTATCTACGAGACGTTGTTGTTTCTAATCTACTAGTAATCCATAATACGCAAGCAAATCAGCGCCGATAATAGCATAAGGAACCGCGGCAATGCAAAAGTTCCATCGAATGTCGTCTCACTCCGAGGTCGAGTTCGCAAAATGATTCTCCGAAAGTGTCGATACGCGTATTGTTCGCAGCGAAGAGTTTTAATTCCGAGGGCTTCCCCTTGATCCTACTATCGGCAGGTACCAAGGAGATATCCGCGCCTGTGTCCACAAGGAACATTTGGCCACTGATACGATCGCGAACATGGAGACGGTTAGAAATTTGCTGACCTTTTCCGACCGTCTCTGAACGAAAAGGCTGGTCTAGTTTTTTGTTTTTTCCAAGTTTCGTACATCGCGCACCATTCTCGGCATGAGGTCGGATTATTGGGGTACTTGGTGTGAGCCGCGCAGAGCGAAGACGTACCCCCACGATTTGGCGAGTTAGACAATCTGCGCCTACGAGAATTGGATTGAGAACGCGAGCGCGAGTTCCATTTCTTTTCCAATTTTTCGATTTTTTTATTTAACGTAGTCATGCTGGTGATTAATTGCTGTAGCTCGGTCTTTTCGGGCGGGGGCATGTTTATTTTTGACACGGCCGACGCCTTCAAATCGGTGCCGAGCGCACTATCCGCCATACGATCGGCGGCCTCCTCGAGACGGTTGAGGTCGGTAACTTCCGTCGCGACGAAAATTGCGCGGTGCTCACGGGGTAGCTGATCTAAGAAAATAGATTTAATTACATTATTTTCGACATTTCCGTCGTTAAGGCCGCGTAATCGGCTAAGAATTAAAGATGGCTTCCCATCAGTCCTCCCGACCTGTCCCCTTAAAAGTTTCCGTAATTTCGCTTCGTCCGAAGGCGCATATGTCGCGATAATTCGGGTTTTAATTTGTTCATAAATATCTGCTGGAGCAGGGTCCGCGGTAATAATGTCTCTCACGCAACCCAACACCTCGACATCAAGCGCGGCAAGAACAATATCGGCCTTGGTATGCTCCGCCGCAATTCGGGAATTTCTCATAGAAACCTCGGCCTGAATAAACCATAGCGCTGGGTCGACTTGGGAAAACGGGGGAAGCTTGGGAACCCTATAGTGATCTATATGGGGAAACGTTGAGTATTGTTACCGGCCGCACCCGGGGCGGCTATCACAGCCTGAGCCAACAATTGGGCTTGTAACTCGGCGAGCTGTGTCTCCGCGGATTCCGCGCGGGCTTGAGCTGCGGCAAGGGCCTCGTCAGACATTATTTGAGATTAACCTAACTTAAATGTCTATTAATGCCGTCTTGTATACGACTAACACACAGGATCCAAAACACCGGTGACGATGAGACCCAAGGCACCGGTGACGTTGGCTTCACGCATTTAATATATCGGCGGCAATTGGACTCAAGGCGCCGATGTCGCAGGCTTCGCGCACACGCAGTAGTGGATGTAGTGTATGCACCGGGATTAGCGGCAGCAGGAAGGCACGCCGGTACTATGCACACAATGTCGATGGAGAGGCGGCTGCGCCGCGTGTAGCACCTCGGGCGTCGACAGGGGTGAGGCAATGGAAAGACCTCGCGCCCGTGTATTCGTCCCGTGAAGGTTTGGCAAGATGGCCGCCTGAATATCGTTTTTTATTGCTGCGCAAATTGGTTCAGCGCAGCGTGGACAGTTCGTGACCAAAGGCGAGAGTACACAAATGTCTCTGGCTGCGACACATAAGTCGATCTGCAGCGGTTTGTCCTTTTCGGAACGCACAGTCGCACAGGAAGTGTTGCCTGACTTATGGACGGGCAACGTGTCGTGCTCAAATTATCTCACGAAGGCTGCGTGATTCTAGTTCGGGGTCACCAATGTAGGTTTTCTTCTTATAACAATGATGGCTAACCATGTAGCACTACTGTTTGGCCCACTCCAAACAGTGTATCAAATGAACAGGGTACAAAACCACATAAAGATGTAATGGGCAAAGGAATACTTTATTGCATGTCAGTCCGTTACAAAGACTCCATGCTGTTTGTCTTCCCGCCTGCCGCGCTTGCGGGGCTGGCCAGAACTACTCGAGAGAGAGATAGAGATATATTCCCTACACGTGCTGTACTGCCAGCGCCATCAAGTGGCTGGGGTACTTACTACTACGAAAGTACCCCAGCTCGTGTGACCTCGGGGTACCGAGAACCGTGATTCTATACTCGTCTATATTCTTTACTAATACTGTTGTCAATCAAACTATATCCAATCTCTTAATAAGATAATCCACGCATCCTCGCGGTGCTAGGATTTAATATAAGACAATCCACGCACCCTCGCGGTGCTAGGTCTTGACCATTATCTATAATTAAAATTCGTCTTTATTAGATAATACTCAGATCTCTTGAATAGAAACAATACTACTGTTGTGAATAAAACTATATCCAATCTCTTAATAAGATAATCCACGCATCCTCGCGGTGCTAGGATTTAATATAAAATAATCTACGCATTCTCGCAGTGCTAGGATTTAATATAAGATAATCCACGCATCCTCGCGGTGCTAAAATTTAATAAAAGATAATCCACGCATCCTCGCGGTGCTAGGATTTAATATAAGATAATCCACGCATCTTCGCGGTGCTAGGATTTAATATAAGATAATCCACGCATCCTCGCGGTGCTAGGATTTAATATAAGATAATCCACGCATCCTCGCGGTGCTAGGATTTAATATAAGATAATCTACGCATCCTCGCAGTGCTAGGATTTAATATAAGATAATCCACGCATCCTCGCGGTGCTAAAATTTAATAAAAATAATCCACGCATCCTCGCGGTGCTTGGATTTAATATAAGATAATCTACGCATCTTCGCGGTGCTAGGATTTAATATAAGATAATCCACGCATCCTCGCGGTGCTAGGATTTAATATAAGATAATCTACGCATCCTCGCAGTGCTAGGATTTAATATAAGATAATCCACGCATCCTCGCGGTGCTAGGATTTAATATAAGATAATCCACGTATTCTCGCGGTGCTAGGATTTAATATAAGATTATCCACGCATCCTCGCGGTGCTAGGATTTGCTAAATTCCTTCATATCACTTCCTCTCTTATTAAAGATAAATAACAGGAGATTCAATATGTACAATGTATATATATTGTGACGTGGTCGTCCCGACGCACGTGCACTCCCTATCGCGGGGCGAAAAGCCGAGCGGCCGCGCCAAGAGTGCGAGCGAAAACGAGCGAGAATGAAAACCCCGAAAGACAGCGTCGCGAACAATTATATTAATTAACGCGTTTTTGTTTCTTTTATTTTTATATTATTTGGGAGCCTTGACGGATATTATCGTTGAACAAATAACCGAACCTGCAAAACAGTGTAAAAACTGTTCAAAATAAGGACGAGCTGAGGAATTCAGCCGAAAACAAGGAGAGCGGCCAGGAGGAAAGAGGACCGAGACATTCGCGGGCCCGGCAGGAACGCGCCCACCAGCAGGCGCAGGAAGGGCCCGGAATCACGCGGAGGATTTCCACCCACCCGCACCCTCTCCGACGGATTCCGCCGGCCGCCACCAGCAGTACGGATGTCCGCAGCGCGAGTCTACCAAAGACTCGAATTATTGATAATAATCGGCGTCCCATAAATTATTGTATACGATGTCGCGAAGGGCGCCGAAGATGCCCTATCAAATTCTTCATTGTCGCGGGATCGGGGAAAATCGCGGAAAGCCCTAACTGGCTGACGCGTCCCTACCCCCGGCCTGCCGAATTCGCCCGGCTGCCGATCGCGAGCATGTAGATTCGGCAGATTGGCGCGACCGCTCGACCCAGCAGAACGCATGATAGAGAGACCAAGGAAAAAGAGACTAAGAGATTAGAGACGAGAGCTATCGAGACTGCCACGCAGCCAAGGAGGTTTTTGTCCGGTGAGGCTACCCTCGCACTTTTTGCGGTAAAGTAATTAAAACGTCCGTTGTGTAAATCCGAGCCTCAGTCGTTCTGACCCGATCGCGAATTTATTTGTGTAATTACGTTCTTGGCGTACGGGCATAGCCCGCTTCGGTTTTCGAGAATATTAATTCTTTAGCGATTTCACGAGAGCGATCGTGGTCATGCGACGAGGACCTTCGCGATAATTACGCGTCGTATTTAATTCTTTGCGAAACTTCGTCTCTCCGGGGTTCAACAGTCGTCGCGTTCTTCTCATTAATGTCGCGCATTATTTTTGGATGACTGAAATTGTATTAGAGTGTGTCGTATTGTTCGTGTGAGTGTGAAATATTAGTCGCGTCATAATAATTATCGTCCCTCGTACGATTACGGCATCGCGAGTGCACGAAAGAAGTAAGGAATTGCGCGAATTCACGTGCGAGAGCGTGAATCTGAGAGAGACAGAGAGTGCGCGCGCGCGAGAGCGTGCAAGACGGCGATAGACGAGGCGCGCGGTATTTCTCTCTGCTCTCTTCCCATCCGAATGTAACTATCTCGCTCATCTTGCGAACTGCCGATCGCGTGGAAATTCGCGTAAAATATCATGATCCCCGAGATATACCGGATTTGATCATTCTTACTTCGATTGTCGCGTCTCAGCCGTATTTGCTGTCTTAGTTCTATTTCGCGTTATCCTGTTCGTCGCTTCCTGGTTCTTTTCTTTGTATTGCGTATTTATGTTGCGGTCATGATATTATTTTCTCGAGGTTAATTCGACCTTAGAATATTTTGTTATATGAACTCCGTAGAGATAATTTCTACGTCTCTACGCGAGAGTAATTTTCCGGATATTGTCGCTATTTCTGATTCATATGTTAATGTTGAATGTATTTACGATTTCTATCTTATTTGCTATGTAATATTCTTTCGTTAACGTCAAATTTATCTGATCTTTCTTGATGATATTATTGGATCTTCTTTAAAACGCTGTTTATTCTGAACCTTATTCGCTTTCATTTATATTTTCTATTATTATAATAAATCTGATTATACTTTTCTATTAATTTCGCGTCTTTTCTTTTTGTGTCTCTTTGTGACGTGTTTCATGGAGTATTACGTCGAGTTCCTTAGTTTCGCGAAAATTTATCGTATTAAGTATTATCTTCGCGGCAACCACACCCTGCCCCTCTACTGTTAGGTGAGCAGCCGGCCCGTCGCGGAACTTCCGGCCGAATTTTCGCGTTCGTTTAATTATCGCGAATTGACACGTGAAAGACTGTGTCTGGCGCCCAATCCGAGTAAATTGTCGTTTATTCGTCGGCTGGCGTTCTGCTGCGGTACGCGCGGAACGACCAAGACCCTTGTTCCCGCGGAAATAATTTATCAAAAAGATTCATAATAAAATCTTTCTTTTTTGTCGACGACCGCCGTTCGTCCCGAGTGCTCCGCGGGCGATCGGAGGAAAAAGTCGTCACAATATATATATTATTCTTTTGATATAATATTCTCTCGATTATATTCAATTTATTGACACCTAAACGAGTTTCAATTCTTTAACTTATCCTAATAACTAACTGCATGTTAGCGAATAAGCTCACAAATATATATACATATATATATATCTAAATTATTAATAAACATATTATCTTTTGCATTATTTCTCAATGAATTACTTTTAATATCTCAGTTTTATGTATTCAAGATTTTCCTTTAAAAATCTAATAACAACTATTTAAATCATCGTTAATTTTGGTAAATCTCATCATTCTATTACACGCTCCCTTGTAGATACTTATTATTTAATATACTTTGAGACAATTTACAAGTATTCTGTAAATTACAGATGAAACCTCTATTCTCAGACGAAAAAATTATTGCCTTAATTATGTACCGAATTTAATTTTAACGATAATAATGGGACTAATCGAGAATTTCAATGGAAATTTGGATATAGATTCACTTATTACTTTTTTAGAAAATCTTTAAAGCCCCTGATTCATATATTTGCATTCACACACGCAATTATACAGGTACGTATGATTCTAGTAAATTTCTAATAATTAACTATCATCCGAGCCTTACTCCACTCTCTAGATCACATCGGTCCTTGTCTCGGCGTCCCTGGAGTATAATCGATGTAAGCAGGTTTTGCCCTTCAAAAAATAGAGAGCATTCCTTTTCTTACCCACAGATTTCTATATTATACATTAGACGGATAACTTGTCCTTTTAACATGTCCTCGAAAAGTATGTACTAAAATCTCGCGCATGCGTATTGCAAGGTCCCAAAAGCAATATAGCACATAAAGGAATGGCATATAAATGATTATAGAATATAAAGGAATATAGTTGTCTGATAGCATAAATTAACAATATCTAAAAAAATATAACATTTTATTTATCATTCTTTTATGTAAAAAAGTTGTGTATAAAAGAAAAATAATAAACAATGACAATGTATATTAATAAATAAAATAAAATATAAATAATGACTATATGTATATGTATGTATGTATGACATACATAATTTTATTAGACACAATTAAAATTATACAGTAATAAAAATGTAAACATTAGAATAAATATATATATGTGTATGTCTTTATTATATTATATATTAATTATACAAATGTATATAATAAGTAGTATACATTAAAATAAAATTTATAATAAAATTTATTAAAAATATACATTAAAATAAAATTTATAATAAAATTTTTATAATAAAATTTTAATAAAGTTTTTAATATAAAATTATTATAAGAAAATATTTTGTATTTATTGGTTTGCGAAAAGTATTTGTTTTGTAAGACGATGACGTTTTCGTATAGGCATTAATATTTTTTCATTATAATACTTTGCATAACTATATAAACGAATTTTTATATATCTATTAACCACTGCATTTATAAGCTTTAATTTGTGTGATGTTTTCAATAAATCACAAGATAAATTTGGAAAAATTGTTTCATTTAAAGATAATAATTGTCTTATTCTATTTAATATTATAAAAACAAAATTTTTAGCTGTCAAATCTGTGAAACCAAATGTTTGTAAAAAACCAAGTGTATTTGTATCTGTTTTTCTGTTGTCATTATTATTTTATGAACACTTCGAGATGGACGAATTAATCCACCATTGTTGCTATGATTTGTAAATTTTGCAAAAGATCTACAATGCGCATAATTATGTTCTTCTTCTGTTTCTGTTAAATTTATAGAACAATCATAACAGTCAATAATATTTTGTAGTTTTCGAACAATGTGTATCCAGCTATATAATATATTATATTTTCACAAATGTTTTCTAAGTATGGTGGAACTATTAATTCTTCAGGTAATTCTTCTTCTTCGTTATATACAATATCAGTATCTATGTTTGCCGTAAACATATTTTCTTTTCTTTTCCGTTTCCACGAAATGTTAAATATAGCACCAATTGGATCATTGTCTAATTCCATGCAATTAATAGATCGGTTGCTTTTAATATCATTACGTAAAAGTATTTGCTTCATAGCATATTTAAACTGCAATACATTGGGATTATTATTGAAGCCATGTCGACTTCTAATTTTTGCAAAAAATAATTCAAGATAATCCTGCGAAAATCTATACGTTAATATGCATTTTAAAGATTTATTTTCTCGAAAAATATCCTCTGCAACGTCTAAGATTGATTTTGCTGCTACAGCCAAACCGCGTACAAATGTTTCTCGTGCTGTATTACTTATCAAATTCCCGTCTTTAGTTTTTAAAGAAAACAAATAATCAATTTTTCTTAAAACTACCGGTTTTAAAAGAACTAAACTATTTCTGGTAATTGGCTTCTTAAATCCTTTACCAAATGGATTTCTCGTGTTCATGAAATCAAATAGCCAGTCTATTGTTCTAATAAATTGAATAGTAGCTTCACAATTTTGAAAATCATTAAAACCTTCATTCTTTAGGTATTCTATTGCATTTGCTACATATGCACTCAATGTATGTGCTGCATACTTTACTTTCATCTTATTCTAATATCAATTGATACACTGTGCATTTAATTTATTTTTTAATTTAAATCTAAGCTGAAATTGAATTTTATGTAACGCTAAAATATAATTCCACCGAATACTTTCATTTTCAATAGAAAAGTCCATAATCAGCCAAAGCATTCCTGGCTAATTTTAACATGTGACAGGGATCTAGCAATGCATGCACATTATAACATAATGTTGGATGTTTAAAGTCGTTTTTAATGTTTTCAAATTTATTTGTAAAAATGTTACAGCCTAATTCTTTTAATGCTGCGCAATTGGTGTTTTCCCCATCACATGTTACAGAGCGTATTTTTATTCCAACATCTGCTGTCAAAATTAAAGCAGTATTAATTAATTCTACTAAGATTGTCGAGGTAATCGAATTTTTTAAGAAGTAAGCTATCGGCCATTTCCATTTTCCATTATAACTAACAATCATAAAAACTAATGCTTCTTTAGCTATAGTTTCATTTTTTTCTAAGTTAATATCATTTCCATAATTAGAAAAATCTACGAATTTTTTATTTTTTTCGTCCCATAAGATTTGTTATCTAATCGCCATGCTATCGAATAATAAAGCGCAGTCCTTATCTTCTTTTGGAAATTTTTTTAAAGCCTCAAGAATTTGTTGTTGGAAACCAGGTTCTGCATTTACATTGGAATTCCAATGTCTAATCGATGATTCATGTGGAAGTGCTAATACAGTTCTAGAAGAGTAAAAAAGAAATCAAAATAAAATAAAAATATATATATGATAAATACGCAACATAATGTAAATATTTTAAAATAGTTTGTTTAGTATATAATTTTTTACATGACAAAGGTTAAGTTAGAGTCATACATTTTTCAATAGTACAGATAGAACATAGTAAATTAGAATAAAATAGTAGCAAAATAGTAGTAAAATAGAGTAAAGTAAAGAATAAAGTAACAATGAAGCATCACACCATAAAAGTTTTTTAAATCTTAAGATTTGAAAAATGTAGAGTATGTAATAGAATGTAAAAACGTAGCTGTATTATATTTTTACATTCTACCAAAACTTTCATAGTTTCTTTATATTAATATAATTATATAAGGAAACTACAATAGTTTTACATTAACAAGTAATAAAATAAAGAAAAGAAAAGCCATGCTAACCTACAGTACTCATAAGCCTTGGGCGAGCAATAATGCAAAGTTAATGCAAACTTCTTTACCTCTATACTAAAACGTCTAGCATAAGCCGATTTTTTTTTTATTTTTATTTTCATTTTGAAATAATTCTACAGACATATGTCCAAATTCTTCTTTGAGAACATCATATGATGAATCGTTTAAAATTTTCATTTTTTTTATAGTATCCAACAATAGTTGTACTTTAGTAATAAATTTAGTTTCTTTACGCTTTATTTGTTTATTAAGTAAGGTTAATTCTGTGCGAACACTTTTTAGTTTTTCTTTAGATTTTTGATCTTTTTTACAAATGATTTGTTTGAACATGTCCGCTTGCACTTTTAAATCTTTTACGTTTTTGTCTTTTAAAGATTCAATAGTTTCTTTAAGCTGATTTATTTCATTTTGAAGGTTTCTTATTTTTTTATCAGGGTCTTCTGTATCCTCAATTTTTCTTTTTATACCACATGTTTTATTCGCATTTGCTTCTAATTCTATAAAATAAATAACAATTTTCAATAAGTGTAGAAAAAATATAAAAAATACATAATACATAATATATAAACAAAACATACCCTGTATACAATCTGCGTCCTGTCTCTCTTGAAGGAAAGTAGTCTGCGGTGATATTTCCTCTTCCTGTACATCTGGCTAAATAAATATTTAAGTTCAAGATCAACTTTTAATGTATCATTTACATAAATACTTACATGTATTTATTGCACAATTTAAATCTTGTGTTGATTCTTCTATGTTATAAAATAAATTTTCTGTAGGGATTCTATCTGCTTTCAAAAGTTTTCTTTTGGATTCCGCATTGTTAAAGAAATCTGTGAGTTTAAAATGTAATTCACATATTCGACTGGATTCGGTGGGTATCCAATCTTTTCTATTTGTTGCTTGAATCCAAGTCTTTAATAGAGACTCCATTTTTAATGGAAACCTATAGAATTTTTTATCAAATATAATATGAGTTAACCTAAAAAATATAATTTATCTATTTTAAAATTAATAGGACTTACTTATAAAAATGTATCTTGCAGCCTTTGGCTCTAGCACTTGGACACTTTTGAATTGCACACCGAATGGGCATTTTTCAAAATTTTTTAATTTTGTTATTTGTTTTAATGTCACAGACTTTTATTTATATTATACGCTTCGATATGCTTACTGCTTTCTCAAGACTAGACTATATGGCGGGGAGCACACAAATTTGCATAGGCGCATAAGCATATGCATAAGAAATTCGATTGGTTGAATTTCTTATGCATACGTTTATGGACCAATCACATTGGTTTAACTTACGCTTATGCGCCTATGCAAGTTTGTGTGCTCCCCGCTTATCTATCGGGACCTTGCAATGCGCATGCGTGAGGTTCTAAGTACATGTACATAAAGGACACACTTGTACATAAGGAACAAAGGATGTTACCCGTCTAGTGTATAATATAGAAGTCTGTGTTCTTACCACTAGAATCTAGTGAGAAAAGTGTCACCCAGACATGACACTACGTTACAGAATCGCGCGAACAAATTCACGTGAGATGAAAGTGCGAGAAGTGAGCGATCTCACTTGAGTTACAGAATCGACCCCTAGTTGTTGTAAACACCCTTGGTTACTGCCAGTAAAAATAGCGCAGTTGGCAGCAGTGAAAACTAGTGCTGCGTTTCGTTTCTCCCGCCAGTAAAGTGTAACGTCCCGCCATTTTTTCGAACCCATATTTGCAATAATAATTAAGAAATGCTTTTGCTTATAAAGTACAGAACAATTGTGCAATCTATTCGTTCTATTCTCAATTATTAGTGACTTTCATTATTGTTTTTCAACTACCTAACATTCTTATCTCATACGCCTTTATTTAACTGAGAAGCCTTCATTTGCGCACAGTACAATTGCACACGTTGCAATTGCATACCGTGCTATTAGACACATGAAGATGCGCACGGTTCTTTTGCGCACAGTTCTTTTACATAGTTTATTTAACTAAATAATTAGAATAATTAGGTAAAAATACACACACACGAGGGGGTGCAAGGGGGGCCTTCGGCCCCCCCTCCCGCACCCACCCCGTCGGTAGGGGTGCCTTAAGAACGTGTGCGCAAATGAACTGTGGGCAAATGAACTGTGCGCAAAAGAACTGTGCGTAAAAGAACTGTGCGCAACTTCATGTGTCTAATAGCACGGTGTACAATTGCAACGTGTCCAATTGTACTGTGCGCAAGTGAGCCTCTCCCTATTTAACTTAGGAATTAAATATATTTTTAGTCAATAACTACTAACTATAGGAAATCCAAGATTTCCCTATTTAACCGCGTTGCGACCAATCAGCGAGCTCTATTTTAGAACTAGCGACGCAAACCAATCAGGCGCCGTCCCTAAACCCGAACTACGCACGTATAGCGCTCTAGAACTAACGAGCAGTTATCTTATAGAACAGACCTGCGTGCGAATTGGGCGAGTTTTTTAATTCATCGATGGACTAATCGCATGATGCGCAAATACAACACGTGCTGTATTTGCGCATCATGCGATTAGTCCATCGATGAATTAAAAAACTCGCCCATTTTAACCCTTTTGCGATTTTAAAATTTAATTTATATTAAATGCTTCAACATAGATTTAAGGATATATGCGTTATGTCTTATGGAACCATGGAATATAATAACTCGTTAGAAGCAATTCTTAATAAAATAAACAACTATAAAATTCTAAATTTATTTTAATAAATTCAATTTTTAAATAAATAACTAAATAATTAACTTAGTTACATTGTCAAAAGCAAGTTGTTATGAAATGATTCCATAACTTGAGAAATTAGCAATAAGTTATTAATGCTTACGGTAATACGCTTTAACAGTCAAATGATACTCAAATATTAATCAAGCTTCTATTACAACAAATGTAAGAAATTATGAAGTTATAATGTTCTATTGGAAACAATCCTTCTTGTAAACAATTGAAGATAACTAGGAACGATCATTGAAATTTATGTTTAAGATTTTCAAATAAATATAACTAAATCATTTAAATAAATAATTTTAATAAATAATAATTATGACTTCGTAAATAACTAATTTACTTATGTAAAACGCTCTACTCTAGCCTAATAGTCCATTCAAATATCATGTGATAATATAATTATCCAAGACACGGAGAATATTTTGCTGTATACACGTTATACCTTATGGAATCATACTCCGCATATAATAATTTGCAAATATCTTTCTTTATAAATAATTGAAAATAATAGTCAAGGTCATTTATAGAAGTATGCAGTAATATAAAATGTTGAAATTTAATTAATTCTAATTCCTCATTAAATGACTAAGCTAACAGTGAATTATTATAAATTGATTTCATTAACAGGAGAATTAGATATAAGTTGTTAACATTTTATATTAGCTTAGCATTATAGAATATTCAAGCGATAAATTATAGAAGTATTCAGATCGAGCAATGCATGCAGTCCGGTAGCGCGGATGCTGAGATCAGCCGACTCCTTGTTTATCGATGTCACTTCGGCGGATGTCAATACATGTAAACATTCGAGACGGAAATTTCGAGCACGTTCCTGTCGCTACCCGGTGACTCAATTAGAAAGAATTTTATAACAAACTGTTCTCGAAAAGTTTCCTCCCCAGAAACACCCCAAAGTTCTTCAAATGACCGATGACCAATGCATGTTCCACGCGGCACCAAAGTTCGACTCGAATGCCGTTGTCCCATCGGTATATAAACTGCTAATTTCGAGCTCTAAGAGCAGTATCAATCATTATTCGTTAGAGCATTCATTCGTTCTTCAAGCATTTACTAATTCGGCATTAATCGTTCAGTCATTATAAGATCTTATTCGAGATTATATTCGAGTTGCGTTAAAATTTCTGTGCATCTGCATCGACGGACTTCTCATTTTTTCGCCACTGTCAGTCGTGCGCTAGATATTTTAATTTGTGTAAAATAAAGAACTCTGTGCATAATTTCGAATACTTGAATTTAACCTTACTCGCCGTGACCGAGGTCCTCCAGGAAGTGTGAAAGTAGAGACACGTACAGCAGAGCTAGAGATTCGTCGCTACTATACGGTAAGTAATTATAATTCTCCTTAATCCTGAGCACGCCGTATCTTAAAGAAGATTAGAAATCTGCTATTGACTGACAGCCCATTTCAATTCACTACCTCATCTTTTACTCCATCATCGCTCAGCATCTTGTATGCTCACGGTGACATTCTTATATCCTTTATTTAATAAAGAAAAGCCCCTGTCAAGCACTGGTATGTAGCTGACAGTTTTCTAGTCAGTCATTCTTAAGTTACATATTCTCACAATTTTGCTATTATCTATAAACTTGAAATTTTTTATTATGTAATAACGTACCAATACTAAATAATACTTAGATCCTTGCATAGAAACAATACTGCTGTTGTTAATCAAACGTCATCCATTGAAGAAATTCTATTCAATTCCTTAACTCCTAAACGAGTTTCTAATCTTCAATTTATCTTAATAATTATCTGCATGATAGTGGATAAGTTCACGAATATATTCTGTTTCTAGATTATTAACGAATATTTTATCTTTCGAATAAAATTTCTTAATGAGAGAGAATTAATTTTAATATTTTAACTTTTTGCATTCAAAATTTTCTTTTAAATATCTAGTAACTATTAGTTAAAATGTTATTAACCTTAATTCTATCACATCTATTTAATCTCATCATCCTACTACATACTCCCCTGTAGATGGTTAAACCAGCATACAAACAAGCTATTCAAAAAAAGCAAAAATATAGAGCCTGCAAAAAGACGTGCTAATCGCGTCGCTTCACAATTACGTTGGCTTGAGCGGCAGGCATTCAAAACTCAGTCTCACGTAGTCTACTGAAAAAATCTCTTTGACTCCGACAACTTCAACATTTACATCTCAGTCTGCGATACTTACGGGTTCCCCCTAGAAAATATTTAATCCAGAATGTAATCTAATACGGAAATTATTAATAATTCTAACGTTGAATTACCAATATTAGATGATCTTAATGTTTTAAAACCATATTCACCAGAATTGATAGCATTCGAAGAATTTTATCAAAATATAACTTACCAGAGGGAGACAGCTAACGAACATGATCAGATAGGATATGTAACATATCCTATATAAACTTGCTAGGGGAATGTAATGAATTATTGATGGACTGTGTACAACAAGTTAACCTACAATAAAGTAATGACATAACGTAACTTGATTACGGCAACCAATCAGAATGCACTTTCGCGTTTCGATGAGGACATTGGCTGCCTTCAGAAGAAAAAATAGCTCAATGATTCTTTAATATGATTGATTCTTGCCTTTAGTTCCTCGTTGGATCTAACAATAAGTGTAGAAACCAATCGTAATAAAGAATCATTGAGCACTCACTGAGCTGCTTTTTCTCGTGAACGCAACTGATGTTAGTTGTTTATTACTATGATGATATTCAGAAAGTGTTGTTGCTACTATTGCTACTAGAATGTGTGCTTACAGTGTGAATTTTTAAATTTATTTTGTGCTTATTTAAAAACAAAAAAACAAGTGTTACGAAGATGGTGGGTGCGCCTAATCAATCAACGACGGGACGAATTAGGATTCCATTCTAACCTCGTATCAGAACTATTGCTGTCAGACCATGAAGAGTTTTTCTCATATTGTCGTATATAGCCTGAACAGTTTAATATTTTGCTATCTATGGTGCGTCCTCTCCTCTTAAAAAGAAGCCGGAGACGGCCACTTCCTGTGAAACTGAAACTTGCAGCCACTCTTGCGTAAGTAATTTTCTATGCTTTAGATCCTGAAAAGTACCCTCTTTTTTTGTAAAATGTTATTTTAAAGAAGATATATATACCTGCACAGATTTCTCGCACATGGTGACAGTATTAAGTCAAAGGCGTGGGAGTTTCGGATTGGTAAATTCACTATGTATAAAATCGCGATTGAAGTGTGCCAAGTCATTTGGATAGTTCTACAACCTTTGTATTTGCCTGAACCTTCGTATGAGTTATGGACACAAATAGCTGAAAATTTCTTTTTGAAATAGCAGTTCCCAAACTGTGTAGGGGCCATAGATGGACGCCACATGTAGATTCAAGCTCCTCCTAATTCTGGTTTTGAGTTTTTTAATTACAAAAAGTATTTCAGTCTTGTATTGATGGCTTCTTGCGACGCGTTATACAAGTTTATATGGGTAGATATAGGACAATAGATATGGTAAGATGTGTTTCAATTTTTTATGCTTTCTACAATTTTAGTCTGAGTAAATAAAAATTTTATTTAGAATATATTTTTGTATCTCTTATTAGATTTAGATTTATCTTTATCTTTTTCACGAAGATATATGATCACACTACTAATGTTTATGACATTCTATCAATAAAATATGGCATAGTACATATTATGTAATTACAGGTTCCATTAGTGATGGAGGAGTATGGAGCAATTCTGTATTTGCCGATGGTTTGGAGCATGGGAAAGCAAAACTTCCTTCTCCAAAAATGCTGCCTGGAAGTCACATAAAGTTCCCCTATATATTTGTAGCAGATGAAGCATTTTCCCTCAAAGTTTATCTTATGAGGCCTTATCCGCGTACTGCCTTGCAAGATAAACAACGAATCTTTAATTACAGACTCTCTCGTGCGCGAAGAGTCATAGAAAACACTTTTGGTATACTGGTATCTTGATCATTTTCAGGAAGTGTATATGCAACACTCTTCGCAATGCAGAAGTCATGTTCCAAGCTTTAGTGTGCCTGCATAATTTCATTATGGCAGAGGGAAGTAAGGAGACACCCCAGCATCGTAACTACAGTCCTCCTATTTATGTAGACCATGAAGATGAAAATGGAAATACAATTCCTGGAGATTGGCAGGCTGAAGGAGATCAAAGAGGACTGCAAAGGATTGAACGAATCGGTGCCAATAATCCAGCTAGACCACCTGCTTTGCTCCGGGATACACTTTGCGACAATTTCATATCAGAAGCTGGTGAAGAAGTTACCCCTTGGCAGTATGAGCGAGCGTTCCGTGGTGCCATTTTAAACCTTCCACAGTTTTAGTGCTTTTCTTAATTAACATAAAACTGTCAAACATAAAGTATATCTTTTATTTTAGTAATAAAAATAGTTTTTTTAAAAGATTGAAAATATGTATTTATTACTAAAGAAAGCATTACATTCTAAGACAGAAACATCATCTAATTAATATAATTATCATATTATTATTATTATTATATTCTATCAACATGAACATATCTTATATGAACATCATCTTATTACTCTATATTAAAGCATTACAGTTTAATACGAAAATATCATATTATACAAGCTATTATTTTATTACTATAAAAAAATAATTATTTTATTATTATAAAAAAAATCATTTTACTTTTTTATATTGCACACATAAAATCACATTATTTTTTAATATTAGCACATAAAATCATATAATTTTTTATTATATTTTTCCATGGTATACTTCTGCACATTCTGCAACATTTCAATAATACACGATAGTCGTTTTTATTGTGGCACTCTTGTCAATGCTGCTGAAACAGATAGAATTAAAGAATCCTCTGGCTGATTTTCTATCGGAGATGTACAGCTTTCAAAACACTTAGTGATCTTGTCTGTCTGCATGTTTAAATTAGCTGAGTGCTTTTCTATGACAATAACCATAGAATCTTGAACATTTTTCTTTGTATTCGCGGTTTAAAAATTCTATGCGACACTAGTGGTGGACTATCATTAATGGCCGCCGCGAATATACATTTAAAATTGTTTATATGCGTGGTTTCGTGTAATAATTAAATGTAAGAACTCGTGTATAAAGTTGTGAGTATTTACTCTGGAAAAAATGGAATTTTCACCTCAACACAGACAATCGACTGTGAGGAGTGGCTATAATTTGCCCACGTTCTAATTGCCCACCGTAAAAAGTGACCACGTTCTAATTGACCACGTTCGGAATGCCCACGTTCTGATTGACTACGATCGGAATGGACACGAGAAATATTGCATAAAGTTCGATTTGATCATGTTCGGAATGGACACGTCTTGTTTGCTGACGTTCAGTTTGTCAACGTTCGAATTGACCATGTTCGGAATGGCCACGTGAAATATTGCTCATTGGTCCATAAGGTCTTATGCTATGCATATGCAGTTATGTCATTTCATGTGCGATAGGCTTTACTTTCTATGCAGAGACGCGATAGCGTCCGCTAAGTATATCTTTCGTCTCTTTTTAAAATTTTACTAACAGAGGCTACTGCATATCATTTACCGAAACGAGGACGTTTTTACCAAAAAAAATAGAAAATGAATTGAAATATCTCGAAAATCGGACCATTTTTCGAAAAAATGAACATATCAATTGAGAACATGGATTTTCCGAATGCAATGATATCGTAATGACATTGGTAGATACATTGGATGTAAAGATCTTAATATATATTATGCATTTTTCTGCCGAAAATGAGTCATTCGGATACGCCGTCGGACTTGTCCAGGTTCACTGATACACCGCTAGATGGCGCCATTGTCGCAAGAAGCCATGTTGTCCAGGTTCACTGATAAACCGCCACATGGCGCCACTGTCGCAAGACCCCATGTTTTTCTAGGTTCAGAGCGCGCAGGCTGTGTGCGCGCGCATTTGCATTCACATTTTGCGTGCATGTGTACGTGCACACGTTCCGCTTTTTCTTTTTCTCCCGCTCTCTCTCTTACTCTCTCTCTCTCTCGCTTTTTCACTCTCTCCCACTCTCTCTTTTTTTACGCTTTCTCTTTTTTCCGCTATCTCTTTCTCTCCCTCCCGCTTTTTCTCTCCCTCCCGCTTTCTCTCTGTCTCCCTCCCGTTTATTCTCTATTTTCCGTTTCTTCTTTCTCTCCCGCTTTCTCTCTCTCTCTCTCTCTCTCTCGCCTTCTCTCTCTCTCTCTTTCCCGCTTTCTCTCCCGCTTTATCTCTCTCACCTGCTTCCTCTCCCTCCCTCCCGCTTTCTCTCTTTATCTTTCTCCTGCTCACTCTCTTTCTTTTTCCCGCTTTCCCTCACTCTCCCGCTTTCTCTTTTTCTATCTTACGCTTCCTCTCTTTCTCTCTCTCTCACACGCATTCTCTCTCTTTCTTTCCCGCTTTTTCTCTCTCTTATTCTCTCTCTCTCTCTTAGTAAACATATTCCGCACCTATTTTACACCTATTCCGCATCCATTCCACACCCATTCAGCATCTATTCCGCATCAATTCCGCAACTTTTCCGCAACCATTCAGCATCTATTCCGTAACATTCCGCATCTTTTCCGCACCTATTCCGCATATATTCTACATCTCTCCTCATCCATTCCGCACCTATTCAGCACCATTCGGCACCTAATCCGCATACATTCCGCATCTATTCCGAACCAACTCCGCATCCATTCCGCATCTATTCCGAACCAATTCCGCATGCATTCCGCATCCACTCCGCATCTATTCCGCACAATTCCGCATTTATTCCGCATCTATTCCGCACGTATTCCGCATTTATTCCGCATCTATTCCGAACCAATTCCGCATCCATTCCGAAAAAATTCCGCATGCATTCCGCATTAACTCCGCATCTATTCCGCATCCATTCCACATCCATTCCGCATCTATCCCACATCAATTATCTCTCTCCTGCGCTCTTCCTCTCTCTCCCGCTTTCTCTCTCTCTCTCTCTCTCTCTCTCTCCCGCTTTCTCTCTCTCTTCCGCTTTCTCTACCTCTCTTTCTTCCGCTCTCTCTCTTTCTCTTTCTAGCTTTTCTAGCTTTTCCTTTCTCTTTCTCCTACTCTCTCTCTCCCTCTCTCTCTCTCTCTCTCTCTCTCTCTCTCTCTCTGTACGCACGCACACGTACTTACGCTCGCACACATACGTAGGCATGCACACATGTACGCAAGCGTACATACGCATGCACGCACTCATCTTGCGCGCGCACGCATACGAGCGCGCGCATTTGTATTCACATTTTGCTGTGCGTGCATATGTGCGTGCGCACATGTGTGCGTGCGTACAGAGAGAGAGAGAAAGAGAGAGAGAGAAAGAGAGAGACAGTGTGTGTGTGTGAAAGAGAGAGTGAGTGAGTGGGAGAGAGAGCGGGAGGGAGGGGGAAGAGAGAGAGAAAGCGGGAAAGAGAGATTATATTCTTAATAAGGTATAATATAAATATTGACAGATATGCAAAACATACCGAAAGACAAAGACAAACAGTGAGAACAAAAATGTTATCGCAATTATTGAAAGACATGGTGATAGTTGCACGCACGTACGCACACACGCATGCACGCACGTATATATTTTTTAGTCTTTCTATACATTGCAAAAATATGTGAAATCCGTCTAAAAAGACATCACAGATGTAAAAAAGCGCTAAGTATATCTTTCTTTAGCCAAAATAGTTCTTTATAAAAATTAATCGCCATCAAAGATATCATCTTTTCAAAAATTATATATTTTTTTACCTTAACAAAAATTAATCGCCATCAGAAATATTTCTTCTCAAAAATTATATTTATAAATTATATTTTATTTCTATTAGATAATCATTTATTCTTCCCCTTAAAGTTTCGAAGGCGCTTTTAAGGAGCGGTCCCGAACCTTTACAAATTAAATACATTTCCCCTCGCGACCTGGCCATAAGCGACCCTTACATCCTCTTACCTCCCTCCCTTACGTTTTCTACTCCCGTTCTCTTCCCCCTGCTTTCTTCTTCAACTCCTTGTGCCTCTCGTTTCTCCTTCCTCCCTCTTTCCTTTCTGCTTTACTCCACCTTTGTCCTTCTTATTCCTTGCGGCTTCTTCCTTCCCTTGCCTTTCCTTCCGTCTCTCCCTCATTTCTGTCGATCATTTCCCTTCCGCTTTTCCTTTCCTCTGCAGAACAGGACAAACGAAATAAATTATCTTCCATTCTCTACTCCGCCTTGGATTTCTCGTCAACCCTCTCCCCCCTCATTTCTTATCTTGCCCTAACTTTCCTCAACCTCCCTCCACAACTCCATCTCTTCGTCCCATTTCCATTCCCTACCCTCTACCCATAATCCCCTGCTATCAAACACTACCTTTTTTCCCCTTCCCTTCTCTAACCTTGCTCTTTCCTTGATCCTCTACTTCATCTTTTTCTCCTCTCTTGTTAAATCCTCGTCCACTTCCATTCTCCATCTTCTCTCAATCTCCCCTCTTTTTTCTGAAATCTCGTCCCTATCTCCCTTCTTTTCCATTATCACCAACAGCATACTCTTCCCCCTTCTCCAATCCTCTCCTCCACTCCCCTTAACTCCACCTTTCTTCCTAAGATCCTTTCTAACAACAATTTCAAAAGCCTGCATCTTTCCTCAAAACTATCCCCTTCTATCTCCCTCCACACCTTCCTTCACAGGTTCCTTCTTCTCCTTTCTCTCCTCACCTGTTCCTCCAATTTCTCTCTAGCCTCTTTTTTCCTTTCTCTCTCCTTCTCTTTTCTCCTTTTCTTTTCTATTCTATCTTCCAACTTTTTCCATAACTCCCTTTCCCCCCCTCCGCCTCTTCTTCTTCCACACACTTCCACCAGCTATTCTCCTCTTGCCCCCTTTTTGCTACCCTACCTTTCTTCTTTCCACCCCTTCTTTCTCCCCCTTTCCTCCTCTCATGCCCTCTTCCCCCTTCTCTCACCGCCTCCCTTCACTTCTTCCCCTGTCTTTCCTCCTGCCTCTCCCTTCCCTCCTCCACCCTTCCCGCCCCCTTCTCTTTTCCTCTCCTGCTTCTCTTCCTTCCCTCTGATATATCACTTTTCGCACTTTTAACTTCTCCTTTTCTTTCCGTTGTAACTCCCCTCCCCGTTCTCTCCGTTGTCTTCCCTTCTCTCCTCTCTCCTCCTTCCTCGCCCCCTCTTTTTTCTTCTCTCCTCCTCTCCGTACCCTCAGCCACCGTTCCATCTCTCTCACTACACGCCGCCGTCTCCTTCCTTTTCCCCTTCGCATCTTCGTCAACCTCGCCTTTTCCCTCTTCTTCTTCCTCTCCTCTCACAGCACCTTTCCTCTTCTTCCCTTTTTCTTCTTTCTCCTCCCTCGCGACTTCGTCCTCCGTCTTCTTCTCCTCTCCCTCGCCCTCTAACCTGTCATTTTCCTCTTCCTCCCATTCCGTCACTCATCCCTCTCACTCTCAGTCCTCTTACATCACCTTTCCTCTTCTTCCCTTTTTCTTCTTTCACTTCCCTCGCATCCTCTACCTCGTCCACTGCCTTTTTCTCCTCTCCCTCGCTTTATAACTTATCACTTTGCTCTTCCACCTTTTCCGTCACTCGCAACCCTCTCATTCTCAGCAGCCTCAATTCTCTTTCCACTCCCTCCATTCCTCTCCTGATGCCTTTCAACTCTCTTAGTATTTCCTCCTCCCAACCCATCTTTTCTTCTCTCAAAGCTTTCCACTGCCGAAATTATCATTTCACACTCTTCCACATCTCACCACTACGCTATTGCAACACGTGTTCCACGCACATGGCCCGCTTGCTCTCCCGTGTCGCCATTATCTGTTACCTTTCACCTCACTCCTGCTATCGGCCGGTAATAACTCTGCCTCATTTTTCTTTACCGACCCCTTGACTCAGTGATTCCTTTTTCTTCTGCCCTTCTTCATCGTCGCCACCATCTCCCTCTCTCGTCTCCTTGCTCCGGAACCTTTTACTCCGATTTTCCCAACTCCTTTACATCCACGAAACTCTACTCCTCTTGTACCCCCGATGCCTTCTCCATTCCCACAAGTTCCTCCGTATCCCCTTCACCGATTCCTGTTCCCACACATTTCCCAGCCTCCTCCAACCACTCATCTTCCTCCGACTAAACTTCTACACACTAGCCACACGTCAACTCACTTTAACCGCCATCTTCCTCCTCCTCCTATTTTATCTTTATTAATAAACGGGGAAAAAACTTAAAATATTAGCATCAAAAAGAAGTAAAATAAAAAATCACGCTAAGTAAATTTAGAAAAATATAATGGATAATATTCAGATTAATTATTTTTCTAGAATAGATCTATTTTTAATTGCAAAAATTAATCGCCATCAAAAATATTATATATATATTTTCTCAAAATTTATATTTACTTTTACAAATATTAATCATCAAAAATATCTTCTAAAAAATTATATTTATAAATTATATTTTATCTTTATTAATAACATGGAAAAAAACTTAAAATGTTAGCATTAAAAAGAAGTAAAATGAAATATCACGCTAAGTAAATTTAGAAAAATATAATGTATAATATTCAGATAAATTATTTCTCTCTCTCTCTCTCTCTCTCTCTCTCTCTCTCTCTCTCTCTCTCTCTCTCTCCTATAATTAGAGTAGATCTATTTAATGTAAGATGCTAAAAATATTAAAACTGCGAAATTTTGCATTCTTTTATCTATCTAATATTGCATTCTATTCTATTTGCAGAAGCAAATAAAATGCAATAAATTATATACATATTGTGTGGAAATGCGGCAGATTCTCTCTCGATTGGGAGACGGCCGCGGACAGGTGAATGATTAAATTCGGCACTGAGGTTTAGACGACACAGAATTTATTCCCGACAATGTCAATAACAAAAATGTACAGAGTGGTAACGGGCCACGTGTGAGCACGATAATTGCGAGAATGTTCCTTGCGAACGACTGCGAGTGAAAAGGCCGCGCGTAAATAGCACGACACCTTGAGTAAATTAAATTATCACAATAAGTAGCGGAGCACCGCGTGTAACTCCGTATGAGCAGATCTCGCGAATGTTCAGCCTCGGTCGAGGGTCGGTTCGATCCTCTCGGCCGGAGCTGCGCCGTTTTGCACTTGTCGTTAACCGGCACAGATTAGAATTGCTGAGTCTCGCGCGTTGCTGACTTGTCTTTATGTACAATAATGCGAGGACAATGCGAGGACAATACTCGTCACATCGAGCGAAGCCTGGTAACTATTGACGGAGATTTGACAGAATGGCGACTTTGCGAAATTTGCTAGCGCTCACACGTGCCTCTTGCGGTACAAGACTCTAATAATGCGAACGCTCGTCACGGGGAAGAAGGCGGAAGTCCGCGCTCGTGAATTCTTATCGGCCAATGATTGATTGCCAGCGCGATCAATCGACCGCGATATTGGCTAATCGGCAGGATCATGCGCGAAATACTAGGCTGACGACATCCGGCGCGGGGCGGAGCGCTCGCGGTTCGGAATACCGAGCAAGGGTGGCGCCAGGATTATCAAATTGATCCTGAATCCGCGACAGCTACACAGCGGCGCGGATTCACGCACGAAACACGTGATTAACAGGCGCCCCTTCATGTAGTTAGAACAAGACGGAACACATATTATAGCATAGTAGGGGGTGTAAATATATATATATATATATATATATAATAAACTTTATTTATATATCTAAATAATTATTCATATTTATTTAATCCAAATATACTCAAACGTATATTCAAGAAAAGATAATACGACAAAAAATGTAGAAAATTTAAAAATGGCGATTAATTTTTGCATTACAAAAAACCAGAAAGTATTTTCGGACCGTTTCTCGGCCGTAAAGCAATACGTTAGAGGAACAAGGATAGCGCGATCGTTGATCCTTTTCTATTCTTTAAGGTACTTTTTCATACTGACGATCGACGCTCAATTTCAGCGTCAAAAGACGTCACGTGACCAAAATTGACGAATTGGTATCTTTATTTTTAAGTCACGTGATGTCTTTTGACGCTGAAAATTAGCGTCAAACGTAAGTATGAAAAGGTATTCTTTTTACTCTCTACGGTGTGTCCGCGCGAGCAATGCAATCATGTATGTACATACATGTACAGAAATACACCTATACATAGGCCGGTATTCGTAATCCGTTCTTATTTGAAGACCGTCTTAAGTAATGTCTTAATATGCTAATACGACTGTGTGATTAGTTTACAACATGTTAAGATTGTGCTTGAGACGGTCTTAAATATAAAAACGGACTATGAATATCGGTCATAGAGACCGAGAGTTTATTTCTCAGATTGGTAATCCTGAAAACGAAGTTTTGCATTTTCACCGCGCGAGATCTTCAATATCAATTCGGAGTCTGCCCGTCACTCCACTCGACTCTTAGTCGGGTTTAATAACATCCGTAGTTATAAAACTAGCCAATCACAGCCACTTTTCAGAAGAATAGAGTATTTGTGATTAGTCAGTTTTATAACTACGTATGTTATTAAACCCGATTAAGGGTGACGTATAAACATAGTCTGTAAGAATCAACCAATAACATGCGTTCGTTCACGAATGCTGATTTCAAAGAATGTTTGTTATTGGTTAATTCTCACTGTTACGTTTATAGTTACGGCTACGGAGTTTGTGTGCTATGGCCTTAATGGGCCATGTAAGTACAGCAATCAGGCTTTACTAGAAAGAAATAAACATGTCCTCATCATATATGTATGTAATACTACTATATTGCTAGCGATTGACGAGAACGGGCGAAAACATTACTCTGC
The DNA here is from genome assembly GCA_949152495.1 of Lasius fuliginosus. Lineage (NCBI taxonomy): Eukaryota > Metazoa > Arthropoda > Insecta > Hymenoptera > Formicidae > Lasius > Lasius fuliginosus. The sequence goes on along the minus strand of OX424455.1, from coordinate 10,561,046 downwards.
AGACAATATCCTCTCTCTCGCATAGATAGTATATTTTTGCACGTTTGCGTATACGTTGGAAATTGTCGTCCAACCATTAGACGGAAATTTCCAACGCATGCGCAAACGTGCAAAAATATACTAACTGTGCGAGAGAGAGAGAGAGAGAGAGAGAGAGAGAGAGAAAGAGGAAGAGAGAGAGAATATTGTTTGTACCTTAATGTTTTCGCTCGCTCTTCTTATGGGTAAAACCTGCGACAGAATGCACCCAACAGCTCGCAAAATTTCTACTAATTTACTAGATCGCAAGCAATCCAGCAGGAAAAATTGCATCGTCTGCCACAGATTTAAGATACGATGCTAATATGGGATGCGTTCAGGGAGACGCTGTTAGCGCTAAAAGCGTCGTTCTATCTTTGTTACTTATTAAAAGTCAAACAAAGACGGAGTGCTAAATGTTAATGACGCTAAATAGTCCAATTTATACTCACCCGCCTTAACGTTACATTACATATGACATTATGTTAAGTGCTGATAGTAAACTTAAATTTTTATGTTACCTTAAGAGAATCCCAAAGATATAGTTTAATCCGAGGTTAAAGTTAAACTACGTTGGTGAAATTGGCCCTAAAAGTTCACTAAAATTCCTTTATGCAAAATCCATCCTGGACCTATCTCATCAAAAGAATTTATTATTCTGTACAACTAATAAAAATTAATAAATTTTAATATAAAAACATTTTAATTTTGGTTGGTAAAACAGTGTCTTTAGGCAGAGAGAAGAATGAGAGGGGCCACGCCGCCGTTTTTCGTCAAACGATTTTCCTAGCTGGTACAGTGGCGCTAACTATCCATTTTAGAGCCGGCCGGAACTACATGGCTAGATCCACTTTTCTGCCACGGTAAAACGACCGATTGGTTCATGTCCGTGCTAGATCCACAATTTTTTGGTTCATGTCCGTGCTACATCCATATAATTGTGGATCAAAAATATATATCGAAACTTCATGAAACTTATTAATATGTTTTATTAAATGCGTATAACGTTTTGGCATTCTAGTACATAATATGATATAAATACAGCGATATAAATTATTACTAAATTATTTTTACGTATATCCGCATGTGCAATGAAATAAATTTTCTTAAATCAATTTTTCTTAATAAATCTTAATTGAATATAATGTAGAAAATATCTGCAATATATTACTTTTACTTTTTTCTTATTCCTGGAACAAAGGTCAAGCATTTAAGCAATCAAGCATTTAAGCAATATCATGCATTTTAATTTATAGCTTTTTATATCAATTTTTTTATATTTATTTTTACTTATTATTAATTTAATGAATTTTTTATTTATAAATTCGATTGGATGCGTAGTCTTTTGAAAATAAACATATAATAGGTGCGCTCCGCTTGACGTTATATTTTCGCTTCGAATGTAATCGATGTAATCAAAATTTTAATTACTTATCTAGTTAAAAATTACCCGATTTATGTCGTGTTTGATATCGTTTTAATCGCCAAAATCTCATTAATCCATTAAGATTATTTTCAAACTAATTAATTGCAAAATAGAAGTTTTAGTTATGTTAGTTAGTTTTAGCTATGACGGCGTAAACATCGCTTCTTTGGAGAGAGAAGCAGGCCATTGCTACTTATATTAAACTCTTAAGAATGATATGATAGAAAAAATACCGAAATGTTTACAAAAGACAGTGCCGCGCATGCCAGCAGTCCTACATGTTATTTGATATCTCGATTAGCTTAGAAGCGGTGCCAAAAAAGTCCCGTCACTGACAATGAGATAAATAATGCTTCTTGGCGTGAAAAATATATTTCTTACGGATTTTCGCTATTATTCCGGCCACCGCTAAAGTTATAAAAATGTTTCAAAAAGCACTTTTTAGTTCATACTCTTCCTTAATAATATTACTCGATTTTATTACTGATAATAATACATTTGCAATTATTAAGCCGAAAAAGCGCGCGCAAGCCGAATAAATCGGACGTCAAGCTGTATCTTATTTTCATTAAACGCTTATGTCTCAAGAATTGCTTTAAATATAAAAATAATTCAAAAACCACTTTTTAGTACATTCAAATAAAATAATTTCTTGAATTAATATTGAAGAAGTTATTAATATCTAATATTTAATATCTTATATTATAAGATATAAGATATTTATAATATAAGTTATTAATATCTAATCAGAGTTTTAAAATAATTGACCAGAACTAGCTTCAAAGATTTATTAAAAATTCACGACGTTTCGACCATGTGGTTGTGGTCCTTATCAAGTGAATATACTAAAAGTACATATATACAATTAGATGAGGTTGTTTTTACAAATTAGAATAATTTTTAAGAAGGTAGCCACTTACAGATAAACGTTGATAGACAATTAATATTCAAACATATCACATTTCATATAAGTTGACTTACAGATTAAAAAGTTAAAAAGTTAAAACAATCAGCAACATGTCACAACTAAGGATCGTCAGTTTCTGTTTAAAATTAAGATAAAGCTATTTAGACGACCTTTGTTATTTTGTCATATATACTATTCAAACATTCTGTGTCTTTTTGTGAGTTGATCGTGTTGTCAAATGATAATAAATGATTGATAAGGACCACAACCACATGGTCGTGAATTTTTAATAAATCTTTGAAGCTAGTTCTGGTCAATTATTTTAAAACTCTGATTAGTTATCCACTAGCGACTGAATAATTAATTAATTGAGATATTTTTTTATTAATATCTGTTGCGGAATTGATTCGCTCGCGCGATGAGCGAATTGTCGAGCCGCCGAATGCCGGGACACGCGTCGATTGACACGTCGGAGCGCTGATGTGAGGGTACTTGGTTGAGAAATAATTCACTCGCTGATGTAGTCACTGTTCGTGTAATATATAGTTTGATTTTATTTGCATATATATATCTATTGTTTCGCAATTATTTTCAGTTTATTATTATAAGTGTTAGAGTTCATTTATTTCGGTTCGATGTTATGCGTCTTGTGTATTGTATGTATAACGTCTTCTTATTTTAAGTTATTTTGTGAACGTCGGATAGATGGCGCAGAAAGCGCAGAAGTGAGTGAACGAGAGTTTTTCGTCGACGCATGCACGAACGTTGTTGTAAGCCACGTATTCAGTATCCGAATAAATATTAAATCAAAAGCTTAAAGTGTGAAAAGTCAATTAATACGTGCCGAGCACCGGTCCTCGCGTGAGGACACTACATATTTGGTCCTTCGAGCCGGATACATCTGAAAAGGCAGTGCGAGTTCGTGCGCATAACCTCGAAGCATCGATCCGCGTGCGAGATCACAAAGACTCGTTCGCGCATGTGTGGCGCTACAAACCAAGGCAGAGTAGCCATCTTATCGTGCACGTCGAAACACGCGAGTGAGGTTAGATGAAGAAGATACGGTCATTCCGAGAGTGACTTTCCATATCAGATTCTCGTGAGCATTAAACATACACGAGTATTAGGCATTGTCGAGCAAGTGACAGTCTCAACGTCATACAACAACAATGACCGACGCAGCAGCGAATCTCAAGGCATTCAAGGCCATACGCAAACAAATAAAGGGAAGTCTTACGCGATTCAGTACATATTTTCGCGTTAAACGTTCCAGACGTATCAATAATTGAGTTGCGTCAACGTTTACGAAAGGCGAGTGAGCTGTGGGGATCTTTCAACGAAGCACAATCAATTGAAGAACTCGAGCCCGAGGAAGCTAACGAGCCGATTCACCTCTTGGAGAGATACACGTTCGAGAGCAGATATTTCGCAGTCACCGTTGAGCTGAAAACTTTAATTGAAAGGAAGAGTGCAGCCGAACGGGCAGCTCAAGCATCCCGCCAAATTAATATAACGGCAAATACATCAAGTTATAGAGAGGGCACGCCCACTTCGCAGGCAAATAATATTCCAAGCGAACACTTAAAATTACCGCGTGTTACTTTGCCTACTTTTTCAGGAAAGTATGAGGAATGGATTCCTTTTAGAAATATGTTTATAAGCATGATCCATGAATATCCGATGCTGCCTAACGTACAAAAAATGCAGTATCTTATGTCGGCTTTGACGCATCAAGCCAAGGATATTATTAGTTCTCTGGAGGCGTCGGACGAGAATTATCATGAGGCCTGGAGAATGCTTAAAGATAGGTACAATGACGACAGCTTAATAATTCAGAAGCACGTCAAAGCGCTTTTCGAGCAACCTATGCTAACGAAGGAGAACTATTTCGAGTTACGGCAGTTGTTAGATAATGTGCTCAAGCATATACGAGCACTCAAAGCAATGAAGAGGCCGACATATCAGTGGGACGATCTTTTAATCCATCTAGTAACAAGTAGAATGGATCCAATCATAAACAAGGAGTGGGAAACCACCATCAAGAGAGGTGAAATACCTACGTTCAATCAATTGACGGATTTTCTGATACAACGATGTCGAGCATTGGAAGCATCATTTCGAAGTCAGCGGACCACTCTCAATACGCAGAAGGTGAACAAATCAGACAAAAATAAAGGCAAACAGCGCACGTGGCGATGACAAACATCATGTGTGCTTATTTGCGCAAAGGGAGACCATCCTATTTTCAAATGCGCTAGTTACCTGGAGCTAGAGATGGATCAGCGTATAAAGGAAGCGAAGTCTCGTAAGTTATGTTTAAATTGTCTCAAAGCAACGTCTCACCAGGCAAAGCAATGCGTATTGGGATCCTGTCGAAAATGTCATAAACGACACAACACGTTGCTCCACTTGGAACAAATAACTAAGCAGCCTGAAGCGGATTCCAAGAAGACATCTACGCCCCCGGATAAAGAAAGCGTAATATCTGCAAATGTGAATCATGCTGTCGGACAAGATAGGTAATTCTCGCGACGGCGGTAATCAACGTCTTGGATGCAAGAGGCATTTTGCAGCCTTGTCGAGCACTGTTAGATAACGGATTACAGTCTTGTTTCATCACCTCTAAGTGAGTCAAGAAACTAGGTATCAAGTAATACGTTACAAACATACCAATCTTCGGCGTAGGCGAGTTAACAACACAGACACGTGGACTCGCAAAAGTGACAATACAATCGAGGATCAACGGCTTCCAGGCTAAGCTTGATTGCCTGATAATTGAGAAAATAACGCAAGCTATTCCAGTAAATCGTTTTAATCTTCGCAGTTTGCAGATTCCGGACGGCATTACATTGGCGGACCCTGAATTTGACCGTCCAGCTGACGTGGACATATTGCTCAGTGCAGAGATATTCTTGGACTTATTGTGCATCGGATAGATCAAGCATTCAAACTGTCAACCGGCCTGGCAGAAAACACTGCTCGGATGGGTGGTTTCTGGCAACTTTATGATTCACGATCAGCCAAGGAATGCGACAATCTGCAATGTATAGGTCAACGAGCAGCTTAACTCAAGTCTCGCACGCTTTTGGCAAGTCGAGCGTGCAGAGCGACAAAACACGTGAACTCCTGAAGAACGCATCTGCGAGGGACATTTCGCACAAACCTACGAGCGCAACTCTGAAGGTAGATTCATCGTAACCATGCCAACAAGGCCGGAGCTACTGCAGAAGTTAGGTGACTCGAAGAGTCACCTATTGCACTGAAGAAATTCGTAACTTTGGAGCGCAAGTTGAATCGGGATTCTAAGTTGAAAAGAGAGTATACGGAATTTATACACGAGTACTTGAGCTTACATCACATGAGAGAGCTTCGATCGAACGCAACATTGACTCAGGACCTAAGTGTGCAGTATTACTTACCATATCATTGCGTGATAAAGGAGACAAGCACGACCACAAGACTTAGAGTTGTTTTCGATGCGTCAAGTCAAACGACAAGCGGAATTTCATTGAACGATGCTTTACTGGTTGGTCCGGTCTTGCAGCAAGAATTATTTTGTATACTACTTCGATTTAGAAGCTTCGAGTATGCCCTGACCGCTGACATTGCCAAAATGTACAGGCAGGTATTACTAAATGAGGCTCAAATCCCTCTACAGCGTATCTTATGGCGAGATCAAGCAACAGAAGAAATCAAGACTTACGAATTGGTAACACTCACATACGGAACCGCACCAGCTTCATTTCTAGCTACCAAAGTCATACAGCAACTTGCGAAGATGGAAGAGGATCAATTCCCCATAGGAGCGAAGATAGCGTGTCGTGACCTTTATGTCGACGATTTAATAACGGGAGCGAACTCAATGGAAGAAGCATTAGTGATTCGTGCTCAGATAACGGCATTGTTCAAGGGTGGAGGTTTCGCACTCAGAAAGTGGACCTCAAATAGCGAAGAATTATTAAAAGGATTTCCTGAGTCATCGATCAGCAACACAATACTAGAGTTGAACAAGGATGGAGCTGCCAAAACTCTAGGATTCAAATGGAATCCGTCAAAGGATGTGCTGCAATATACGATTTGTGTGCAAGCATCTGAGACAAGCGCTTGCACCAAAAGATTAATATTAACTAGTATCGCTCAGATATTTGATCCACTTGGACACTTGAGACCTGTGATCGTCACCGCCAAAATCATGATTCAGAAGCTCTGGAAACTTCAAATTGATTGGGACGAATCGCTGCCCTCGGATATTTACACGGAGTGGATGGATTACGTCGTAAAGATACAAGAGCTCAACGAATTTAAAGTACAACGCAAAGTATTCATTTATAGAAAAGACGTACGATTCGAGCTTCACGGATTTTGTGACGCAAGCGAGCGAGCTTATGGAGCTTGTATTTATGTACGGAGCATCGATTCTCACGGAATCATTCAAACGCATTTACTCTGTTCCAAATCTCGCGTGGCTCCTGTCAGAACGATGTCTATTTCGAGATTGGAGCTATGTGGTGCTGAGTTACTTACAAAGTTGATGGACAAGGTCAAACATGCATTAGAGATCGACATCAAAAAATGCTATTATTGGACGGATTCGTCTATAGTGCTGCATTGGATCAAAGCCACTAACAAGAAACTACCTGTTTTCGTTGCTCACAGAGTCGGCGAAATACAGGAGCTAAGCGCGGCCAACAGTTGGAATCACGTAGGAAGCAAAGATAACCCAGCCGATTTAGTGTCAAGAGGAGCACATCCGAAGGAATTGGCTAATTCTCAGCTGTGGTGGAGAGGTCCTTCCCGGTTGCAGGTAAACGTCATCGTCCAGCATCATTCAGATCGTGGACATAGAGGAGAATCAGCTGCACGGAAATGATACATCGACGGTCTTATCAATGCCTGTTCAAACAGATGTCGATCCATTCAACAAGTTCTCCGATTTCAAGAAACTCATTCGAGTTGCTGCGATGTGCATACGATTTGCACGCATCTGTACAAAGAAGAATGAGGTTAAAGCTTCAGGTCCATTGTCATCCGAAGAAGTAGAATACGCTAGAAAATGTATTATCCGGAAAGAGCAACGAACAGCTTTCTGTGAAGAGTTAAAAGCGCTAAGAAGGGGCATCGAGATACACATAAAAGTAGCGTGAGAGCAATGAATCCTTTTTTCGACGAGGATGACATTTTGCGTGTCGGCGGCAGATTGGAGCATTCGGAACTTCATCCGGACGCTAAGCATCCTATACTTTTACCTCATCACTCAAGATTAGCTGAATTAATTATTCAATATGAGCATAAGAAGAATCTTCACGCCGGAGTTGAGGCAACACTCGCTGCGGTGCGACTTCGGTATTGGTCAATTAGGGCGCGCGGAACAATCAAAGGACTGCTACGCCAGTGCATTACTTGTTTCAAGACTTGACCACGAATATTGGAGCAAATAATGGGCAACCTCCCAACGCATAGAGTTGCGACTGCGAGACCATTCAGTTCTACTGGCGTAGACTTTTGTGGTCCTATATTCATCCGCGAAGGAAGACGCAAGAATAGTAAACATATTAAGGCCTACGTTGCAGTATTAGTATGTATGGCCACGAAAGCTGTGCATTTAGAGGTCGTATCGGACCTGAGCACGGACGCTTTTCTCAACGCCTTTAAGCGTTTCATTAGTCGCAGAGGAAAGCCAAGTGACGTGTTCTCGGACAACGGCACGAACTTTGTGCCAATCGGGAGCTGAAAGACCTCAGAAAGCTATTCGCACAAGAAGATCATCAACACAAGATTATTGACACGACTTCTAGTGAAGGAATAAAATGGCATTTTATCCATCCCCGAGCGCCACATTTCGGTGGTTTGTGGGAAGCTACAGTTAAATCTTTCAAAGGTCATTTCTACAAAGTAGCTTCAGAAGCCGCGCTAACATTCGAGGAAGCCTCCACGCTCGTCACACAAATAGAAGCGATTCTCAATTCGAGACCATTGAGTGCTCTCTCATCGGATCCTAATGATTTAAATTATCTGTCCCCAGGTCACTTTCTTGTAGGCAGCTCGCTAATCTCCTACCCTGAGCCAGACATAACTCAGGTTAAAATAAATTGATTGTCGAGATGGCAGCGACTGGAGCAGATACGCCAGCATTTTTGGAAACGCTGGTCGTTCGAATATCTGTCGCAACTGCAACCACGTGCCAAATGGCATACTAATCGTGGCGAGCAGCTCAAAGTTGGTCAACTGGTGCTATGTAGAGAGGATGGACTGCCACCATTAAGATGGATGCTGGGCAGAGTACAAGAAGTCTGTCCCGGCGACGATAACATCATCAGAACAGCTGTTGTAAAAACTGTTAGAGGAATCTTTAAAAGGCCAGCAGTAAAATTGAGCGTACTTCCCATTGAGTCTTCTACGGATCTTAAAGAAGATTAGCTAATATTTGTATAAGACTGATATATATTATAATTTCTTTTGTTACCTGATTAAAAATAACGTTGCTATATGTAAAAATGCGATGTTGATACCTATAAGGCATCAAGGCGCGCGGTATGTTCGTGTAATATATAGTTTGATTTTATTTGCATATATATATCTATTGTTTCGCAATTATTTTCAGTTTATTATTATAAGTATTAGAGTTCATTTATTTCGGTTCGATGTTATGCGTCTTGTGTATTGTATGTATAACGTCTTCTTATTTTAAGTTATATTTGTGAGCGTCGGATAGATGGCGCAGAAAGCGCAGAAGTGAGTGAGCGAGAGTTTTTCGTCGACGCATGCACGAACGTCGTTGTAAGCCACGTATTCAGTATCCGAATAAATATTAAATCAAAAGCTTAAAGTGTGAAAAGTCAATTAATACGTCTGATGCCGAGCACCGGTCCTCGCGTGAGGACACTACAGTCACAATCCAAATGAGTTTAATTTTTAATTAAAGAATGAGTTTGTTTTGCACTAAGTCGCAATTTACTATCGTTGCGGATTTACAAAGCGTATTTACAAAGAATCCGTGCGCGCCGGATAGCGAAGGCGCTCTCGCGGTCCGACGGCTAGCTCAGCGGAACTAAGTGCGAGAGGGAACTCCGTGAGCGCGAGCTAGACGCGATGCGCCGCGCAATCAGCTGCTGCAATCGAGAGAGGCGCGCAGCGAGCGAGACACTAAGCGCGACGCGCGAGTGTGATAGAGAGAGAATGTCCAAAACGAGCGAGACTCTGTGCGTGACGCTCGAGTACAAGAGAGAGAGAATGCTCGGAGAGAACGAGATTTCCCGTTACGCGAAAAACAGCGAGATTCGCGTTTGTCGGAGAATCTTCAAGGGGCTCGAATTACGAGATAGATCACGAGAAAGTTCGCTAGGCTGCGAAAACCGTACGTGGACCGTGTTGTTACGGACACTCAGCAATTACTGGTTTCGCGAAATCGCGGAGCGAACAACTATGCACTCGCGAACTGAATTGAGCGAATTTTACTGATGGTCTTGATAAAGCGGAGCGCGAACTCGTGCGGTCGCCTTATCGATACGAGAGCAATTGTAACGAGAGAAGCGCGGATCCGACTTGGTTTCACTTCGAGACTCGTCTTCTCGAAAAACCTCGCTATTCGTCTTCGAACGAAACGGCCGAGTTTTTGAGAACCAATCGATGTGCGATACGTAATATAATGATCAGTTTTTTTGACAGTTTTTGCTTGTTTGTCGCGTTAGGAATTCGGTCGTTTTGTTCGAATTTTCGGATTACGATCGATCGAATTTTCGGAGCGGTTTTACGGATGGCACCATTGACACGATTGTCACTTTTGTTAAATCATTTCGCAAAATCCGCAACAATATCTAATATTTAAGGTGTTATTCCAAACAACACTTATATGACACATTCTGCACGTAATACATGAGACTCAAATCTGCCTTCAGAATACATCGCATACATATATCTTAAGGAAGGGTAGATTTCAGGACACGAATATTTTAAGTGTATTCTCATGTTCAGATATGTAAGTATTTTCCACATCTATATGAAATAACAAATACCTAAATAATGTTTAAAATAAGATCTTAAATCGGTATATTACTACTTCTCTGTATCTTGTAAAAATAAAAGTACTGTCTCAAACCTACCAATGGATCATATAAATATAGTGACAAAATGGCAGTTTGCAGGACATGTAGTATTTTAATGGCTTTATGCAAAATATATTTAAGTAGTAAGGTTATTTTGTGTTTCTTTATATTGCAACCATGTTTTTTTGATTACATGAACACTTACAATATATTATATTTCTTTACAAATAGCTAATAATATCCTGTGTCTTGAAATCTGCCTTTTAATACATAAGCTTTATCTCGGCTAATAATTAATTTCTTTTAAAAACCAAATAGAAGTGAGTTTTTTGTCATAAGTAACTAATATATTCCATAAAAAATGAAGATTAAAAAATGTCCTGAAATCCTGCTCTTCATATACATATAGGGTGCCCGGTATCAAACGGACCAACGCTCGTGAGCAGGTAGAGCGCAGTAAACTGAAAAGAAAAGTCCTGTACCATTTTGTTAAATTCGCAATAGTTATTGCATTATTAATTAAAATATCTGAGCTAATGAACGCATGGAAAGCGGTAGGCCGGAATCAGTAGGCATGTAAGATGGCTTATTTGTTTACATCTCTTAGCAACAAATATCACGCGTCGCTCGCCGCTCGCTGCGTGACTCCACCTCTCGCTTAGATGATGCTTCCGTAAGAGACGTAGACAAGTAAAGCTATTTTACATGCCTACCCATTCCGGCCTACCGCTTTCCACGCGCTCATTAGCTCAGATATTTTAATTAATAACGCAATAACTATTGCGAATTTAGCAAAATGGTGTAGAACTTTTTTGCTCATCTCGATCCGTTCTACCTTTTCACGAGCGTTGGCACGGGTGTTTTGGGACACCCTATATATATATATTATCTATTGTTGTTTTGTGTTTAGGTCATAGATATATTACATATATGTAGATAGGGCTTTGTGCCATCTCTGCCTTAGAGCCGCGCGTGCCAAGATAAATAGCAGATTTCCCTCCCTCGCGCATGCGCATTCGTACGTTTCTCTCTGCGGACGCACATCGTTTGTAAAAGATTTGGAATTTGCATGAAAATTTTAGGAAATTTAAAAATTAACCATGTGTGAGAAATTAAATGCGTTGTACTCTTTATTACAGTTTTTATTAAAGTTTTTAAAATAAAAGATGTTATTTTCTCGGCCGTCGGGAGAAATGCGCGATTGCACATGCGCGAGGGAGGAAAGTATCTTAATTATCTTGGCACGCAGTAAGATATATAAAGCTCTATCTATATGTAATATATCTATGGTTTAGGTTTAACTAATAGAATAAGGAACGGACAGAGTATAATAAAAGTATGTAGATACATAAATCTACCAGCTTTTAACTGTAAGAGAGAATGAGTAGATACACAACTGTTACGTCCAGCGGACTCCACGATTCTTTTCTTTCATCGGAAACCTATCGGTGATACGTACTTTCCTGCCGATACATGAATAAGCTAATTAATACCTGACAGGTGAGACAAATCGTCTAGACATAAGAATTTTAAAAGAGACTTGAAACCGGACGTGGTCATTTATCAGACCACGTTGAAATCGATTGTGAACACCTGATGGATCATTTTTATCAATATCGAATGTGCTCACCTGACAGATCACCTTTATGCGATATCGGCATTACGTTAAATCCAAGAGGTAACAAAGGTATCAAGCTCACTCAAATTGCAATGACTTTCCATTGGCTGGAATTAAAATTCTCAGACAACAGTCTTAACCAATACCAGAGAAGTTCAAACCTCTGATATCAAGAAGAACGCCTCCTGAACCACAAGAGGGAGATCATTTAAAATTTTTAATTGGTCAAGCAAATTTTTAACCGATGGAAAGGAGGAGCAATAAGCTTTAAAAATACGCGACATATCCCTCGAGACACACTCTACACTGCACAGTCTTGAGTCACCTCTGCTAAATTAAAACATAAATGCAAGCAAATCTCTAAGTTTTAAGTGCGCTTGATTGAAAAACGAGTGCGAGCAAATCTCTAAGTTTTAAGTGCGCCTGATTGTAAAACTTGTGAATGCAAACCGGAAAGGTTGTCAACACTCAAGGTACCATCCTGAAGAGCCGGCAAACAAATTGACCAAGCCAGGGATCTCAAAAATTTCACCGCACCCCATAAGAAGTGAGTAATCCAACCATTATAATCATGTTATCCTTCTAAAAAATAATAAATAATTCTTAGATAAAATTCTGAAATAAATATAATATTAATAACTATAATTTTCTAATAAAATTTGAGTCGAAAAACAATAAAATTACTTTTTCTTTCATTTTCCAAAAGTCAATCAGGGTAGCTGCATTATTGCAGAAAATAACTCGTGATTTTTTCTTTTCATTTCCCAAAAGTCAATCAGGGTAGCTGCATTATTTTAGAAAATAACTCGTGACTTTTTCCTTTTATTTCCCAAAAGTCAATCAGGGTAGCTGCATTATTGCATAAAATAACTCGTGACTTTTTCCTTTCATTTCCCAAAAGTCAATCAGGGTAGCTGCATTATTGCAAAAAATAACTCGGGACTTCTTCCTTTCATTCCTCAAAAGTCAATAAGGGTAGCTGCATTACTGCAGAAAATAACTTGTAACTTTTTGCCTTCACTCCTTTCCTACTTATAATTATATTTATTATGATGAATATATGTTTAAATAAATATATGAATAAATTATAAACAATTATAATTATTTCTAATCTACAATCCAAGAATTATTAAATTTATCAAATTCCATTAAAATTCTATCCTTGACCTTTTTTTATTATATTAGTGGATAACAAAAAGTGGAAATCGCGAGCTCTTGCCAAAAGTATAGTATAAGAAATCGGCGAAATAAGCGATTGCGGAAATCCCTAGCTCGGGCGTTATCGGCGAATTGCTCGATTCACGACCACGTAGATGTAAATGTCACAGACAAACACATGCACAAACACGTACAAACATCTACCCCTTCCTCTCCTATAGCATCCCGATTTTCTCCAGAATCTCCTGTAGAACCTCCATTTTCACCCCCTAAAACTCTTGTTTTCCCTCCCGATAACCATTTTTTTCCATCTAGGACTCTTACCCCTCCTCCCCTTTCTCCTCAAAATCTCCCATCTCCCCCGAGATCTCCATCCCCTGTCCCTTCACAATATTCAACAATTATCTTAGGAGATTCCCCTCTTTCATCTCCTCTCCCATCAGAATTGTCAGTTCGATAGAAATTACGACTGGGACGAACCAACTGACGATTTTGAACCCAGAAATAATTTCTCTGAGAGCGAAACGTTTGAGCTCATAGAGAAATTAGATCCATATTCCTTTTTAAATCAATTTTCCTCTTTTACCCATCCTATCCTTGAAAACACATTTACCATAGGCCCCGGTCCTGTCAATCACCAAGAGCTTCAGATATTCCTTATTGAATCCCCTCCTCATACTATTGTTCCCTGCTATATTCCTAATAGATTTCTTCCTGTAGCCGTTCCCATCGAAGTTCTCTGGAGAAAGTTTCTCCCTTCCACAATCCATTTAGAAGAAATCCCTTAACCTCCCACATTTAACATTATAGATATTTAAATTATTTAATTGTATTTATTATTTAAATTATTGTAACCCAGTTAGAACAATTTTCTTTTATTTAAAATCTTCCCTAAAAGTTCTAACTGATGACCTCCGTACTTTTGTAACGCGAAATTATCCCCTCACACATACACTAATAAACATTTAATTTTAACTTATTTATAAATTTTAATTTAATCATTTAAATTTATGGAATAAATAGAATCTTTTAAAACTTCGCGTATAATCATTTGATAACCCGTTCCTCTCCAGTAACTTGAGAGATCGCACAAGGTCCCGTCCCGCATAACAGACCCAGATAGAAATGCCTGATGATCAGATTTCATCACGTCATGATCTTCTGATATTTATCGAAATATGATGTATGTTTCGTAATCATATTATGATGATACATATCATGAGTACAAGTTAACGTGCACGTGAGAAAAAATGTGAGCTCACATATTGATGTTATCTTGTAAATTCATGATAATCATATGCTGATTGCAATAATTAATTATTATGTATTATAAATTTTGTACGTTCAGCATTTTCGTGTTTCTTCGCTTGCCGCTACGCGGCGAAACCGCTCTTAACTCCTACTCAACTACTCAACTACCTAACTACCTAACTACTCAAACTCGTATTCAAATTTTCGTCATGAAATATATATAAAGTCTACAAAGAACGGTTTTAACATAAATTTCAAAGTATATATTTTTTTGTCAGTTTAATTTGTGTGTAATTCTCAGGGATTCAAAATATTAAATAAATTATTTAAAATAAGACGGATAAATGAGAATATTTATAGAGAAAATAAAAAAAACGAGAAAATCCATTTATTGTCTACTTGAAGCAAATTTCTATATAAATTAAATTGCGAGTTTTATAAGTTAAATATACTTATGATTTATTTTATATTTATTTAATTAGCAACTTTATGTTCAATTTTATACCTAATATAAAATGTCCACGTTTTGAATCTTCTCATATGAACCCATATCTGTGTCTATTTTTGTCATCGTCATGTTTGTAAGAAATGTGAGTACAATACTCACATTATATTTTTCTATCTGAGTTAGGTCATAATATGTTTGCATTCTGAGCAGCATATGAGTCCGCATCTGTGTTTATTTTTGTCATCATGTTTATAAGAAATATGAGTACAATATGAACTCAGAATCCATATATTTTGCTATCTGGGGAGATTAAGTTCTCTTATCAAAAAGGGACCATCGAGCGAACGGTCTACTGACCGACTAATAGCGACCCATTTGGTCGTTGACTCATTCGAGACTTGACACCTTCGCTCGTCTCGAGAACACTCGCCGTCGAGCGATAGCTTCGAGGTAAGTTTACGTTGCGCTCTTTCCACTGACTCACCCTTTCTCGAGTCTGGACGTAACACAATCTACAAATAAAGTGTATATAAAAATACACTTGAATTTTGAGTGCAATTATCATTAAATACGTGGTATTGATTTCAAAATGCAATAAATTTGTTGCATTTTAAAATCAATACTACGTATATATATATATATATACGAGGGTAGTTTGAAAAGTTTCCAGCCTTAACATGAAGATGGCGTTACTCATCAAAAATATTCTGGTAATATAATTGCGCATGTGTTGAAAGATACCGTTGAAAATTTCAGCCATATTAGATGCTCAGTTATTGTTTAACAGTCTTTTGTGTTAGTCGATGTTAGTGTTTCTGTAAAGATGGAAAAAATCGAATATCGAGCCGTCATTAAATTCTTGCATTTGAAAGGCAATACGCCTACGCAAATTAAAGTCGAGATGGATGTTGTTTACCCAGATCTGGCCCCCAGCGACTTTTTTCTCTTTCCTAGGCTCAAAGTTTCGCTCGGAGAACAGAGATTTTCATCGAATGAGGAGATCATTACATTCGTAAACGAGTATTTTGCAGAACAAAATGTTAACTACTATTTGGACGGATTAAAGAGATGGGAGCATCGCTGGGAAAAGTGTATAGAATTAAAAGGAGACTATGTTGAGAAATAAAACTGAATTGAACAAAAAAAATACTTGTTTCTGTGTTATGCTGGAAACTTTTCAGACTACCCTCGTATATATATATATATAGTTTAAGTAACAATTCTGTTTTGGGCAAACTGGATATTAAAATTCTTTGTGACTATTACCACAGAAAGTGTTTTAAACTTTTACTAGTGTTCTTCAAAAATATCAGATTGTTTCTTAAAAGTTTAAAGCTTCATTCTAACAAAACTATATCTGAATTGTAAGTAAAATTCGATTTAATATTTTTATCTTTTCTTCTTTTTCATCAGTCAACATATTTTTTATTCTTTTTTTTATGTAAACGTGATATAATTCTCTTTTGTCTGGTAATAAGTTTCTATTCTTTATTTCAGTTTTTTACTTCAATTTATTAAATTGTAATATTTATTTCAGTTTAATAAATTGTAATATCATATTATATAAATACATATTATAACGGTAGAATATATAATTTTCTCTTATATATATGTGTTATATTACATATTTTTATCAAAGTTTAGCGCTTTTATTATTTTTGATATTTCTTTTGCTTTTATATTTTTATGTTACATTTAAATTATAGTCCTCTGAGTATAATATATTTTGTAAAAATATAGCACACATTTGTTTTTGATAGAGTTAAGGAAGGCGGTAATGTGTACAGAAATAACGCGAGTACACTACAAAGTATTTATTGCACAGTATCAACTCGTACTTTCCGATAACAAAATACAATACGTACGGCACGGACGCCATTCCGAGAGCAAGCAAGTAACGGAAGAACGCCGACCCCACAGAGTCTTTTTAACCGGATGTAGATCGCGCTGTTTCATGGGTTTCATGGACATAGACGGCGCTGTCCATAGAGCACGAGCGAATGCTCATTGCGAGTCGCGCAGTTTGCGGATTTTGCCACCAACAGTTTTATATTGAAAGAATATTATAAAGAAATAATACTTAAAAACTTGCTCAGAATACAGGATTGTGTCTTATATTGTTTCTTTTTTTTAGATAGAAATAATAGAAGGAAAGCGCAAAGGATCTAAAAAATCTATGTATATGACAACTATACATACATTATGGATAAGAGACTTTTTCATACATATCGTTGTTCGAAACGCAAAACGTTGAAATGTTCTGGAATAATTATAAAAAAAGAAGAAGAGTATATTTTTTGAAATGCGCTCATAATCACCCTAATGATCCATACGTTGTTCAAGCTTCATACATGAAAAAAAAGAAAATTCAGAAAACACTTTTATATTTTTAGATCGTACCGAATAAACCATACAATTATATACTGTACATGTTCGTTATGCAGAGACGATATGTATAATAGTTTCTTAATGTTACAAAATATGATTATGACACTGAACTATTATAACATTATCAATAACACTATTATTTATTTACTTTATAAAATTATAACTACGCAGGGCATAGCGACAGTTTTTGCATTATGTGAGGGTCGTTCTTCTGTTTTCTATAAAGCTATGTGGGAGAAAATTATTTCGCTTGCTCCTGGTCTTCAAAACAATTTAAAATTTATTATAATATTTTATTGGAGACATTGCAAAATATTACTGCCATATTATAATGCAATCACATATCTTGTATACATTTTATAATGTGTTAGGCCAGTTAGGCAATACAAAACAGATATGGAGGAACGGTTAACTTAATTTATTAATGAAAATACCAGTTAGCAAAGTCTGTTCGAACAGATTTTGCCAAACGTCTGCTACAAATTTTTGTCAGCAGAAAGACTGCAGATTGTATACAAAATCTGTTACATCAGATAATGATAGCAGAATGTGAGCAGAAATATTACAAAGCCTACTGACATAATTTGACAGCAGATCAGTAGCAGAAACCGAGCAGAATCTGCAGCTTTTAGCCATTTATATAATTTATTAAAATAGTTTAGTTTATTCGCTTACCGCCATGCGGCGCATTATTCACTTTCTATACCCGTATTCGAGTTCTTGTCATGAGCGTATATAAAGCCTGCAAAATGCGGTTAATAATATATGTAATTATTTCTATCAGTTTAATTTCTATTACGATTCCTGTACAGAGGAATTCAGATAATGAACTGATTTTTGGACATTTTTGCGACATTTTTCAGACTTTTGTGCTATCTGGGAATACTTAGTATTATGAAAATAAGAAATATTTTGTAAATATTGTATTCACGTTACAGAAATATATGTGCAATATGATTTGAAATATATCAGCATCATTGCAGAAATATTGCACAATATAGTTTGGGAGCGGACATATCTATATTGTGACAAACTTTCAGGAATATTGTATGCAATACTCCAATCTTGCAAAACAATATTCCCGCAATATTCCATCAATATATCGTGCTGGGGAACAATTGAGGCCTATTCTGCTCATCTGTGGAAGTTTTTAGGTTGGTTTATCTTCTTGTGTTCACGACAATGATATTATTTTAATATCTTTACTATATAATATATATATATATAATACAAAAATAATAATATATATATATTTATTTATTTATTTAAAATTTTTGTATCATATATATGTATATGTATACAGAGTTGATCAAAGGTTTGATAGATTTGATTGATTTTGCCAACATTTGTGAGCGGGTATAGCGCAGTAAATTGAACAGAATAGCTCTTTACCATTTTGCAATTTTCGCAATAATTATTAAAATACTAATTTAAAGATTAGCAAATAAGCGCGCGTTTCATGCGGCGAGATCATGGGATGTACATTCTTGGCTTTTCAGCAATGAGTGTCGCATGATAACAAAAAAAGATTTTTGTTACTCTGTGACATTCACCACTAGCACGCCTAAACCCTAGGCCCATACATCCCACGGTTTAGCCGTGCGAACGCGTGCTCAATCTTTTTTAATTAATATTTCAATAATTATTGCAAAACCCTGCCGGAAATTTCTAACAAATGCGTATTAAAAAAAACTTGTCCGTTTATTATGTGCTTTTGAAATCGTAATTCCTCACAAATGCAAACAAAATCTTTATCCGCATTGTGGATTTAAGCGAATACGAAACGTGTTTGTAATTGCAACCAAATACGATTTCAAAAGCGCATAGTAAACGGACAAAAACGAACACGAATAGCATTGAGGAACTCGGGCATAAGCCGATAAAATATCTACCCGCATTTACGGATTTAAGCGGATACAAAACGTGTTTGCAATTGCAGAATTCTTTGTATTGGGATCGTATCAGAAAAATTAAACTGATAGAAATAGTTATGACATCTTTAATCTTAATATCCGCTTTTTGCAAGCTTTATATAATTCTCATGACTAAAACTTAAATACGAGATAGATAGCGCATCGCGCGTCGCATAGTGGTAAACGAACGAACTAACGACTACTGAATACTGTTTTTTGTAATGTTTTATATGTTTATGTACGCAATAAAACTATATCCGCATATGCGAGTTAAAAACTTATCGTACTGTGTATCGTAATGTGTATCAGCATATGTGCGTTTGTCTGTATATACGGATGCCAAGTTTGTACGCATTTATAAGCACAAAAAGTAAGCACATAATTTTTAGAATGTTGCTATAACATTTTTCATGAAATATTACAGTTACATGTTCCTATAATGTCTCTACAATATTACATTGCAACTTGCAAGTTTGTAACATTGCTGCAATGCAATTGCAATGTTCTGTGCTGTATGGATGCGAATTGACCGATCCGATGAGGTATTCATCTTTTGCACCTTTTTTGCACGATAATAACAAATCCTGTATTCATAGGAGCGTAAATAAAAACCAGCAATACTTGAGTGCGTAAAAATTCGGACGAAAATGTTATCAATTGCACATACCGGCAGATATCGAATAACGGCAATCCAGTTACGGATACGTGCAGATAAATTTTATATACGCAGATGCGTATACAACCAGGTATAAAAACCAGCATTACTTGGATACGTATCAATGCGGATAAGAAGTATCTCGTAAATTGCAGACAAACACTGATATGAAGTAATTTTGATCAATGCATATAAATGCGAATAAAAGATGTGTCTAAAAATGCGGGTAGTTGCAAACTTTTTAGGTGCGTACAAATGCGGATAAAAATTTGGTTGAAAATTGCAAATGCATACGTACATATTTTTTGTGCTTATAAATGCGTACAAACTTGGGATCCGTATATACAGACAAACGCTCATATGCTGATACATTACGATACAGTATGATAAGTTTTTAACTTGCATATGCGGATATAGTTTCATTGCGTACATAAACATATAACATTTTGATCTGCATTTTTATAGGCGCGGACATCACCAGATACACGCTTATTAAAACGTATAAATACGGATAAAATACTGATCCGCATTTGATTGTTCTTGACGGAAATTTCCGGCAGGGAAGTTACAAAAAGGTAAAGGACCTTTTTGTTCAATTTACTGCGTTGTACTCACTGATGAATGTTAGCAGAATCTTTAACAGACATCTATACACATATAAAAAAGTTATGTTTGCTTTATATAAATAATAATAAAGCAAAGACATACTACAGTATAATAAATGAAATAGGTATGTGTGTATATACATAGGTGTACACACACACACACACACACACACACACACACACACACACACACACACACACATATATATATATATGTATACAGGGTGTCCCATTTTAACTTTTACACGTAATATATTGGAAACTAAGCTTTATCGAAAAAAATGTTTCAAACAGAACTTACTCTGTTTTAAGGGGAACATCTTATTATAGACACAAGCCCTATCTAGGTGGAGGTTTCAAGGTGATCTTTGTTTTTTTAAATTAAACCACCCTAATTTTTATATATAAATAGATTCCGCAATTTTTGACATAAAAAGTTATAAGAATAGGATAGCCAAAAGTGACTAATTTACGAGATATTTTATACTTTAATTTGGCATAATTTTACATAAACTATGAAAGATCTCGTTAAATATTCATGTTTCGATGATCTTACCTCAGTACTTTTATGCACAAATTAATGAGAGGAATCAATTGGTGTGAAGAAAACAATATGTAAATATGTAATTTCCAAATAACTACTACATAATTTTTCTTAAAAAGAACTATGTGTTTTCACAATTATCCTTGTGACACACACACACACACACACACACACACACCACAAGAAAGGTTACAGAAATTGAAAATGTGATCTATTAGCCTAAAATGCTATGCTATAATGCACTATAAACTCTCTACATTCGAAATAGAATATCTCAGCAAAAAAAAATCGTACTGTTGAAAACCAAAATTCATTTTCAAGATAAAAACCAGTACTTTAAGATGCCATTGAGTATTTTTAAGGAAAAAAATTGCTTTGTTATTAATAATAGGATGAATATGGCCAAAATCGCTGTTTTTTTGGCTATTTCAACTCATTTATCTCGGGAACCTGACGTGATAGAGTAATTCTGCGGCCAGATTCGGATTCTGCGAGCAAAATTACGTAAGAAACGACTTTTGTTTCCCAGAACGCAGGACCATGCATACCTGTGTTATTTAAGTAAACTATGTTTCCTAATTTTTGTCACAAAGTTTTATTTCATTTCTTCGACTCAATATTAATTGTATCTTTATACAAGTGTAATCGAAAAAAAACTTGTAGTATGTTGATGTATGAAATGTTATCTCTTTATGCTATTTTTGCTTCCAACCTGTGTATCTCAGAAAATAAAGAACATACAGTTACTAAACGATTATTTTGTTTCTTCACACACACACACAACGACCAACATCAACATTTCTAACAATATAATTCTCGTATATAATATAAAACAAATTTTGAAATTCTGTTGTTTTCTATTGTATTCTGTAAGTTAATCAAAGGTTAAATTAATCGGAGCTTGATGGAAGTAGCCTTCAGTCTCATACATTTCAAGCATTTTATGTTTCTTATATTTCCCTTATTTAGTCAACAGTTATAAGTTTTTCATAGGTCAATAGTTATTTAAAAACTATTATATTAGAAGTCTTTAAAAATTTTTAATAGTTATTTAAAAACAGAATATATAAATTCGACGGATTCTAATGGTATTAAAGAAATGTTAAAATTGGGAGCAGCGGTTGGATGTTTGCTAAACACTTTTTAGCAATAAATACATTACTTTCACCCATAAATCTGAAAACACTGTGTACAACAGTGTATAAACATTCAACCGCTACTCGACAATATGATCCTTCTACATTATCGCGTATTAAATTGCCCATAACATTGCTGAAACCTACATTATCGCATGTATATGAGATTGAAGAGAATTATGGTTTGCACAAGGTATTTCGAGAAAGTTTTGTTGAGATCTATATCTAATTAATTAAATTCAACAAAACTTTTTCTTTAACGAAATATATGCGCTGTAAGGGGTGCGCAAATAATTCTTCTTAATTGTTGTAGCAAAAGTTTATTTCGTCTGTACGTTTCGGTTCTCCTTTTGGACCATCATCAGCAACTGTCAATGATCAGAAAAAACTTGATAAGAAAATATGAAATAAAATGTTAATACGAAAATTTTAACAAAATTGTCGTTTGTGTTTGAAATTTAATGAAGCGTAGATATCTGTGTTCGTTTATCGGCGTTTGTGTTGCGGATTGTATTAATAGAATTTCGTTATAATATAACAATTTTTTACATACATAAAGTGTTCGTGTTTGTTTCTCCGTGGTCATCACAGACATCACCGTCTGACAAACGAAATAATTCCTCTCCCGGTTCCAGTCATGAAGGAAAAATTACCGTGGATCTTAAGAGTTGTAACCATTGTGTCTGTACCTTTTTATCAGAATTATTTTTCGGATTTAAGCTTTGCTTAAAATTGTTAATTGCACCGATATATTGATGGAGAGGTGCCTTACTTCGTCGAACGATGACAGGACCGTGAGCCGTGGGAGACGATACACAACCGTCCATTATTACATGTCGAAATCTAGTTATCGCGTGACATTGTGAACGCGTATATAAACAATAGGATTTCGTGATGATTATTCTCTCGTTCAAATGACGTAATCCGGCGCGCGATAATTCTAATTTTCATTGGTATCACAAACCAACGTTTTCAGGGAGATATCTGCACTTCGAGTCTCAACACCCTCTTAGTCCAGTCACTTTAGAATTTCTCTTCGAAAAAAGTCCGAGCTAGCTGAATTTTAGTATGTATTTTCATTTAGTAGTTATAAATAATATATCAAAAATTCTCATCAATCCATTGTACGGAAAAAATTGTACAGCGAATGATAGGTGTAAAAAATGAGTTTTTAATAAATATCTCCGTATCTATTGGTCCTATGACTAAAATAGTTATTATCAAATGTATAGATTAGAAAATTTTCTACAAAAAAGGTTCTATACTTTTTTTCGTACAAGCAACCGTTTTCACGTATTATACGACTTACCAAGTTGAAGCCTATACGTTTATGAATAATAACACTGTCCAATACCATTTTGCAACATGAGTGTGAATAATCATTTCCGATGTATTTTTGCCTTCTGAACATGAATCCGTTGTTCAAATTTTACTATCACTTCACAATTTTGAGAAAAATGGCGTCAAAGAGGCCAACAACAACGACGTTTTTCTCAAAATTGTGAAGTGATAATAAAATTTGAACAACGGATTCGTGTTCAGAAGGCAAAAATACATCAGAAATGATTATTCACACTCATGTTGCAAAATGGTGTTGGAGTTTTTTTGTAGAAAATTTTCTAATCTATACATTTGATAATAGCTATTTTAGTCATAGGACTAATAGGTACGGAGATCAATGGATTGATGGGTATTTTTGATATATTATTTATAACTACTAAATGAAAATACATACTAAAATTCAGCTAGCTCGGACTTTTTTCGTAATTTTGGTGTTTTTCTGACTAAAGTGACTGAACTGTCTCTGCCACAAAAAAGGCTTCATTAATTTCAAACGCAAATGACAATTTTGTTAAAATTTTCGTATTAACATTTTATTTCATATTTTCTTATCAAGTTTTTTCTGATCATTGACAGTTGCAGATGATGGTTCGAAAGGAGGACCGAAACGTACAGACTAAATAAACTTTTGCTACAACAATTAAGAAGACTTATTTGCGCACCCCTTACAGCGCTTGGCTTCCAATTAGCCCGTTTTATATTAAATATAAAATATATACCTTTCGTAAGATGTTACAGAGGTAACTATAGAGTAGAACGGGATTAGTTAAAATAGAAACTGCAATTAGTATTGTACATAAACTACATTAAATAAATAGATACAAATTTTTCTTTTATATTATAAACATGTGTATGTATATAGTGTTTTTAAAATTAATCTTCACTAATGTATGCATCGTGATGAAGATGAAAAAATGTCATACAAATGTGTGTCAGCACATATGCTTTACTTTTAAATAACGACTTTTTAAAGATTTTATTCCGTAATAAGTTCTTTTAATGTCCTTGGAATAATGTTCTTAACGGGGAATATAATGATTATTGAATTAATAGAGGAGGCTCAACCGTATGATTTCCACGTTCTTTCGATGTTAATTCGCTCGATTTCTTTGTAAAGATATTTTAAACTACCGGATTGCAATTGTCAAATTAAAAGATCTTCGTAATCGTATTGTTAAAGATTGTCAAATAATACGAAACAGTGAAGGAATTTTTGTATATATTTGACAATCTATAAGGTAACGCTGTGAAGAATGTATTTTTATTCAAAAAAGGTACCTTGAATATTTCTTCTAGTAAGAACTTTGAAGCTGCAATTCAGAAATAAAATATTTATGGATCTATTTTTATAACATTTTTTTCAATATTATAATGTATATAAATTCATTGATAAAATTTGGTTTCTTATTTTAAAGATAGTGTGTGTGTATGTGTATGTGTGTACATTAAGTTAAACACTAATTGTAAGCTTGAAAACCTTGACTTTTAATCTTTCGAAATTAAATATACAATATAAAATAGATTATTTATTCAATTCAAATTAACATGTTACACGTGGTGTCAAAGTTTACGGATACAATACGAATTTTATTTTAATTTTAATAAATATTTTATAATGCTGCGAGACGCACTTCTATTGTGTTGCAAGAAAATATACAGGGTGACACGAAAGTTCCCGGAATTTCTTAAAAATATTAAGCAGCTTCACACTCACACACACACATACACACACACACACAACCAGTACACAAATTAATAATTCTATCGTAAACAGAATGAAAAACTTTATTAGAACATTAATAACAAAATTAAACAAAAAAATTAACACAAATGCTCAAAATTGTTTCCTTTGGCTTCAATACACTTTCGAAGCCGCTTCGAGAAATTGTTTACGATGGTCGCGCAATTACTGCTGGACGGTAGTTTCATTTCAAACCAGGAACTGTCACTCGCAGCCATTTTCCGGCGTCCGTAATGGTCTGGGCATTGAAACATTTCGGTGGAGAAGGATTTACGCTCCAGCAAGATTGGGCACCGCCTCACTCGGCGCGAACAACAATCGTGCGAACACTCGACGTGCGAAGAGTTGTTTCCCGGTTTTTGGAGCAAGGATGTTTGGCCACCAAACTCGCCGGATTTGAACCCAATGGACTTTTCCGTGTGGTCCATCTTGGAGCAAAAGATCTCTGGAGTTCGGTTTAAATCAACGGAGTCCCTCAAAGTGGCCCTGCGACGTGCCTGGGATGAAATTACCGTCCAGCAGTGCGCGACCATCGTAAACAATTTTCCGAAGCGGTTTCGAAAGTGTATTGAAGTCGAAGGAAACAATTTTGAGCATTTGTTGTATTTTTTGTTTAATTTTGTTATTAATGTTCTAATAAAGTTTTTTATTCTGTTTACGGTGTAAAATGTTTAATTTGTGTACCGGTTTGTAGCTGTTTAATACTTTCAAACAGTTCCGGGAACTTTTGTGTCACCCTGTATTTAAATCGTATTTCTTGATTAAACTATAATATGTAAGATTATGTTGTGGAGAAAAAAAAATGACGCTTTATTGAATTATTTTTTCCTCACTAACCGTCTAGTTTGCATTTCGATCTTAACTGCACGGAGCGCTGCATTCTGATATATTACTATTACTAGTTTGTTGTAGTTACACGATTTTTATTTGTCCTGCTTTAGCTTGCCAACCTTCAATCATGTATATACATACTCCTGTTTAATTTTACATTAAAAAGGAATTTAACGTTAAGTTTATTATTCTCTCTCACATTTCATCAGATTACTATACATTTTTGTAATGCATCAAGAAATTATATACATATAAAGGTACATATCTTTTCATATTTAAATTTTGCTGGCTAAATTTAAAAAAAAATATATAGCATCTTCTCTTGAAATTTAATGGCTAAAATTGTTTTCTTGATATTTTTACCAAATACTTTTTAACAATAAATGCATTACTTTCACCCATAAATCTGAAAATACTGTGTACAACAGTGCATAAACATTCAGCCACTATTCGACAATATGATCCTTCTACATTAATGCGTATTAAATCGCATAACATTGCTGAAACTTACATTATCGTATGTGTATAAGATTGAAAATTATGGTTTGTACAAGGTTACAATATTTCGAAAAAAATTTTATTGAAATCTACATCTAATGAATTAAATTTAACAAAATTTTTTCTTTAATACAAAATATATAATATTTAAGGTAACTCAAAACAAAGTGGAAGTATATTACATCAAAGATAATTATTTGACGATCTTAAAAAACGTGAAGATGACAGCTGTAATTAATGGAGAAACGCTATGATTGTTTACAGGATTTAAATATAAAAATAATTATGTACAGTTAAAATATGTAATAAAAATCAATATTTTTTATAAATATAATTCAAAAAAATCATTACAAATGTACACACATAATAAAGTTATGACACAAAATACTATAAATGCCACAAAAATATTGTAACCAAAAGATTCTTAGTAAATAAACAACTGTGTTGATACAGGGTGTTTCATAACATGTAGGACGTACTTCAGGAGTGGTCCAGGACTAAACAATTTAAAAAGTTCATTTAAACATATGTTCGGAATTGCTTCGTTTACAAGTTACACGCGTTTTTGTCTTTTGTTATCACTTTGCTGATTTTAAAGAAAATATTCAAAATGACTTCCTTGTGCCTCGATGCAAGTCCGGTAACGTCTTCTAATGGAGTCTCTCACTCTATCAAATATGCCTGGAGTTTGTTTGATTATTTGACAGCTTTATTCTACATGTTGTCGAAGAATTTCTGCATTTTCAATTGGCCTTGCATAGACTATTGCTTGGCTCCAAAGGTAAAAATCGAGCGGATTGAGGTCTGGAGAATGCGCAGGCCAAGCAATAAGTTCTCCGTGACCAATCCACCTATTGCCAAATCGTTCATTTAAAAAATTTCTAGCAATACGACTAAAGTAAGCTGGAGTCCCATCGTGCATAAATTACATCCGCTTAATTGTATTAAGCGCTTCTTCCAGCAATTCATATAAATTTTCTTTCAAAATTACAATACGATTCTTCTGTTAATCTGGCTGGTAGAACAAAGGGCCCAAGTAAGTTATCACCAATGATCCCTGCTCACACATTGATGCTGAATTGCTGTTGATGTCTTGTTTGGACAATATCGTGGGGATTTTCTTCAGTCCAGTGGTGAACATTGTGGAAATTAATTATACCGTTTCGAGTAAATGCGGCTTCATCTGTAAATAATACGGATGCTACAAAGTGGGGATCTCGAGCATTTATTTCTAGGAACCAAGTGCAAAACTGGGTACGCAAGGGAAAATCATCCTTTGTAAGTCCCTGTACTCTCTGAATATGATAAGGATAAAGCTGTTGTTCCCGTAAAACTCTCCATACGGTTATATGTGCCGTGTTTTCCTCTCGCTATTTTTCGTGTGCTTGTGCTTGAGTCATTTTCACAATTCTGTTAAGAATACATATTTTAAACTCAACAGTATACGTAGGTCTTCCTCCATCTGCAATTTGTATATTTAATATTTTATTATTATTTGTTCTAAGAAATATTAATAACGGTCATATACAACTCTTCCGAATAAAATATGACTACATTATAAAATGTGAATACATTAATTTTTGTTATTTTATAAATCATCTTATTTTTATATTATAAGCTTTTTGTATCAGTTTTTAGGTGCGCAAATTAATAAGTTCTATAAGTTTTATTTTTTCTCTGCCATATATAAAATGTTATATTACTCCATCTTGTGTGCGATGTGCTTATTATTGATCGTTGTCATAAAATACAGCAATGAATTTATTTATTTTGCTCAAATTATTCAATACAACACTTCTTGACGCTCTGCTCCCCGAAGACAAAAGCGAAAGAGCAATATATGATATACACTATTTAGTGAAATAGTATTCCTGTAAAAAAAGAATATAAAAATTAAATGGCTTAACTATTAAAATTCTAAAATTCTTATTTGTGTTATATTTCATGACCGGTAATTAGCTTGAAATTTTGTAATAATTTTATTTTTTTAAAGTAGGTTTATATGATTATTTGGAATTAATAGTAAAAAATATAAAATATATAATAGACCTTGTATATACTTATATAATAGACCTATCTTTGGCATTAAATGCTTTTAAGTTTTCATATTTTTAAAATTTAAAAATTTTTTTCCTTAGAAATAGAAAATGAAATATTTAAAAAAATATAATGCTTTTGAGAGAAAAATGTACAGCTACATGGAGCATTAAATGAAATAAAATTTTTACCAAAAATATTATTTATAAGTAGTAATTTAATATTCAACGCAGAAAAATAATTTTGCCGCTGTGAGTTTTCAAAGGGTGTTTTATCCCTTTCAAAATTCTATCTTCACTTATGAAAAGATATGTGTATTGTATATTTTTTGATGCTTCGCAACTGCACATATTAGTTCGAATAAAAAATGCATCTCACATTTGAATATACTTCCCATAGACATATATAATAGACCGGCCGCTGTCATAAGAGACAGCATATAATAACATAAGAAGGACAGCAATAGCGTTCCGGGTATACTTCTCTCTTTCTTTCGATGTTCTTTTGCTAATAATCTTACCTTCTTTTAGCTGTATTAACTTTTTCGGATATATTTTCAATTTCATATGTTTCACATATTGTATGATCAAGGCTAATGGAATTTGGTTTATGATCCTTCTTATCCATACTACTTGTTTTACTGTTATATCTGTGTTTGTTTTACTGAAACAGATTCTTCTTAATGATCGTTATATTTGTGAATTAAAAATTAGAATAAAACAGAATAGTCACAATTATTCTTGTGACACACAGACACACACACAAACACACACACACACACACACACACACCACAAGAAGGGTTACAGAAATTGAAAATGTGATCTATTAGCCTAAAATGCTATGCTATAATGCACTATAAACTCTCTACATTTGAAATAGAATATCTCAGCAAAAAGAAATCGTACTGTTGAAAACCAAAATTCATTTTCAAGATAGAAACCAGTACTTTAAGATGCCATTGAGTATTTTAAAGAAAAAAATTGCTTTGTTATTAATAATAGGATGAATATGGCCAAAATTGCTGTTTTTTGGCTATTTTAACCCATTTATCTCGGAAACCTGACGTGATAGAGTAATTCTGCGGCCAGATTCGGATTCTGCAAGCAAAATTACGTAAGAAACGACTTTTGTTTCCCAGAACGCAGGACCACGCATATCTGTGTTATTTAAGTAAACTATGTTTCCTAATTTTTGTCACAAAGTTTTATTTCGTTTCTTTGACTCAATATTAATTGTAGTCTTTATACAAGTATAATCGAAAAAAAACTTGTAGTATGTTGATGTATGAAATGTTATCTCTTTATGCTATTTTTCCCTCCAACCTCTGTATCTCAGAAAATGAAGAACATACAGTAGTTGCCAAACGATTATTTTGTTTCTTAACTTTTGTCAGTAAGAGTGTATGTCTATGATACTTCCTAAAAATGCAAAAACATCGCAATAATCGCATTATCATGTCTGAACTGAACTTTGACACAATTATATACAGGGTGTCCTAAAACTACCGTACTTCCTTTTAATTGGAGATTCTTGAGATTATTTGGAGACGATTTTTCCTCAACGAAAATGTCGAGGCACCAATAATTTTCGAGTTATAAGTGATTGAGAATGAAGGGCTTTTTGCAAACTGAGCTTTATGGAATTAAAATATTAACAAAACTACATTCTTCAGTTAATTTCAGGTCGAGCTTAATTTAATAGAATTTTAATTTAAAGCTTAGTTACAAAGATATATGATGGCAAAATTTGGGAGCTTGCAAAAAATGATGATCTCCCTCGACATTTTTGTTGAGGAAAAATCGTCTCCAAATAACCTCAAGAATCTGCTATTAAAAGAAAGTACGGTAGTTTTAGGACATCCTGTATATTAAGTTGATTTTACATGAATGTGTAATTATATTGATTAATACAACTGACATCTATTATATTACATAAATATACGACTACATTTCCCGGAAGTGAGGGTGTTATAATATAGGAGTTAATTGTCACACAGTTCATATCTGATTTAACAGAGAGATAGTAGGACATGTTCTGCTCTATGGTATAGATGCTAATCGGTTTCATAAAGTTCTGTTTTTAATAGAAACGAAGCTGCTGTTGGTTTCATAAAAAAAATTTTAAAAATTGAACGTGGTGAGTATAAATTTGTCGTTTTTTTCTAAATTATTTTTTTATTTTTGAGTAAATTATCCCAAAGATCATTTTTCTGTATGTAACTGAATCATGTGCACAATATTGTGGGCACAATTACAATATATGTGAAATAAAGTTTACATTTTACCCTGTTTTCTTTTTGTATCTATTACTTTTGTATGTATTTTAAACATTTGTGCTATTTTTTTATTTTGCTAATTTTTTTGTAAAATCTGCTCTTTCTTCTCTCTCTCTCGCTTTCTCTCTCTCTCTCTCTCTCTCTCTCTCTCTCTCACACACACACACACTCTCTCTCTCTCACTCTCTCCCTCCCTCCCTCCCTCCCCTCCCTCCCCTCCCACCCCTCCCCTCTCACCCCTCTCCCTCCCACCCTCCATCCCTCTCCCTCCCTCTCTCTTCCCCTCCCCCTCCCCCTCCCCTCTCCCCTCCCTCTCTCTGTCCGTCTGTCCGTCTGTCCGTCTGTCCGCCTGTCCATCTGT
This sequence comes from Lasius fuliginosus, assembly GCA_949152495.1. Classification (NCBI taxonomy): domain Eukaryota; kingdom Metazoa; phylum Arthropoda; class Insecta; order Hymenoptera; family Formicidae; genus Lasius; species Lasius fuliginosus. Next base: position 10,529,851 of record OX424455.1, on the reverse strand, counting down.
CCGTCTGTCCGTCTGTCCGTCTGTCCGTCTGTCTGTCTGTCTGTCTGTCTTGAAACTCAGAATACGGAAATCTTTTTCGTCTCTTATAATAATAATATATTTTATGTATCTTAATAATTATACTTTTGAACAATCTTATTTATCTTATTTACTTTTTGTTCGTAATTATTTATGAATTTATATGTTCTCTTATTATTTAAATATTTCGCAATATCCAAATTCATTGAATCTATTAATTTTTTCCGTCAGTAAATTACTAAGTAATAATGATAAAATTTTGGATAATTAAACTAATTTTGCTGTACTAAGTTAAGTCACTGATTAAACGATTAAGTCATTGATTAAAAAAGATTGAAAAATTTTTATGTTATATACTTACTTGGAAAACTATAAGCTTAAAACTATACGATTATTCTCTTCTTTTCACACATTTTTATGCTAAATTTTCCGTTGTTCCGAAAATGGTTTATAAAATTTTATTCTTTTTTATTCCATCTACACATGTATGTAACTTTGAAATAAAACTCTGATATCTTTTCTCAAAATTACTAGAATTTGTAGAAGATGGATAAAAACAAGCAATTCAATTTATATGTTAGAGTCGATGCTGAAGAAGAAATCGTTATTTCTGGAAGTACCGGGCGATTTCCTAACTCTGACAATATAAAAGAATTTCAGGATCATATTTTCAATAAAATGGATCTTGGTTCGACGGATCATCAACGCTGGTCCGATTGTAATATCTTTTTCTTCAAAATTAAGAATATCTTTCAAAATTAAGAATATCTTTGTTTTTTACTAGAAAGACATTTATATCTCGTAATATGTATATCAATCGTGTATGTACAGTTAGGAATTTCTAATATTTGTATCAGTATATCTGTGAATATAATACATTAAAATAAAAAAAAAATTGCATTAAAAATCATTCGAGCAATTAATGCTTCGTGTAATATAATGTTCACAAAAATCACTTTTTGTTAATATCTTTATAATTTTCTTTCTGTTTAATATCGTAATTCAAGATAATCAAAATAGAGGTCGCGTGTCTCTTAAAAATATTTGAATGCAATTATTATCCATAACTTAATAATATGACAATACTGTTTTTAAATAAATTATTTTAAATTCCGATAGGTATCTATGATATGCCTCCTCGAATAGGAAAAATCAACAATATACAGAAGTTTGACGCAGAATTCTTCAATATACCGGCCTCAGAAGCTCATGTACTTGATCCTGGAATCAGAATGTTACTCGAGCATACCTATGAAGCAATCATTGATGCGGGTGTAAATCCCGCAGAATTACAAGGAACAAACACAAGCGTTGTTACAGCAATAAGTGTTTTTGATACATATATAGATTTAATATATTCAAAGCCTCAAGTATGTGTGTGTGGTTTACGTATTAGTTATTTAACAATTTAAGTATCAAAAATTGATAAAAGAAGCACGCTCTCTTAAAATTATATAAAAATATTTATATTATACAAAAATATAGCTAAATGTGCGGAAAATATTTTTCATATTGTAATTGCGAATAGATTGCTGGATTACCCATTCTTGGATGTAGTAGAGCCATGATAGCAAACAGAATTTCTCATTGGCTCGGTGTTACTGGACCATCATATAACATCGATTCTGCGTGCAGCTCGAGTAATTTCGCTATGATGGAGGCTTACAGGATGATTCGATCTGGCATTTGCGAAGCAGCTATTGTCGCTAGCGTCAATTTATGAATCCATCCTTTTGGAACTCGTCAGTTTTTTCATCTGGGTATGTAAAAAATAATATTATTGTGTTCAAAGTTGTTGCGTTATCAAATAATATAAATATTTATTAATACATTTATCAAGATAATAATGTTTAATTAACGTTTGTTTAATTGTGTTTCGCTAAATATAGTAGTTTCTATTTTTGAACGACATAATTAATTCGCTTACATATATTTATCAAAGTTTTCAAGTATTTGATATATTAATCAAGAAACAGGAAATATAAAAACAAAATTATATCTTTCACATTGATTGAAACAAATGAACTACTGATATTGTTTTAGGAGTTCTATCTGCTGATGGCTACTGTAAACCATTTGATGAAAAAGGCACTGGTTACATGCTTAGTGATGCAGCTGTAGTAGTATATCTACAAAAAGCAAGGGATGCAAGAAGAATCTACGCGACTTTTGTCTATGGTAAAACCAACTGTGATGGCTTTAAAAAAGAAGGAATTACCTTTCCATCATTTGACAAGCAAAAAATGTTACTGAAAGAATTTTACGAAGAATGTGGTGTCTCGCCTCTTAAGCTATCTTACATGGAGGCTCATGCAACTGGTACTCTAGCTGGCGATCCTGTGGAACTTCAAGCCATTGATGAAGATTTATGTGCCAAAAGAGACTTTCCTCTGTTATTGGGTTTAGTGAAGTCGAATATGGGACACTCTGAAGCCGTTAGCGGTTATTGTCAAATTGCAAAGGTGAGTTTACAACAAAAGAGTCAATACAACTATATGTTACATGTAAGCTTATGCAAATATTTTTTATTTGCCTGTCACACAGACTTCTATATTATATACTAGATCGCTAACACGGCTATGTCTCATATAATAACAGGTGAAGCCAGGGCAGCCATTTACAATTGGGCAGAATGTCATATTTTAAAAACTAAAGGCAAATTGAAGTATGATACGCAGTATATATTAAGCCAACCTACACACATATATATACATATATTCTGCCCAATTGTAAATGACTTCACCTGTCACATCGCTGTTAGCGGTCTAGTATACAGGGTGTCCGGTATCAAACGGACCAACGTTCGTGAGCGGGTAGAGCGCAGTAAACTGAAAAGAAAAGTCCTTTACTATTTTGCTAAATTCGCAATAGTTATTGCGTTATTAATTAAAATATCTGAGCTAATGAGCGCGTAAAAAGCGGTAGGCCGGAATCGGTAGGCATGTACGATGGCTTACTTTACGTCTCTTAACAACGAAAGCATCATTTGAGCGAAAGGTGGAGTCACGCAGCGATGAGCGACGCGTGATATTTGTTGCTAAGAGATATAAACAAATAAGCCATACCTTACATGTCTACCGATTCCGGCCTTTTTTTTGAAGTTAGGAAATCCTCATGGATACCCGCCCCTTGGGGAAGGGCGGGTTATGCCGGACTCTTACCGGCTAAAACTTAACTGCGGCATGCTATCCGCGTGAACGTAGACCCCCGGGAATCGCCTGGAGGCATTACTTCCGGGTGTCCACCGCGTGTTTTGCGCTGAGCGCCCCTCTTATAGCTTCCCAACCTAACCCGTACCAATGGTTAGGGGAGGGGTAATTAAACCCCCCTTCACCCCTAATTGGGAGTGAAGTAAGGCCACGATCGCTTCACCCCCCCCCCCCTCGCGTGAGAATCGCGCGTGCAGTGGCGGCCGAGAGTCCCAACTCTCAGACGCCCGTGATTCCCAGCGGACGAGCAGCCTCCGGAAGAGAGAGTGCGATCCCCCTCCAGGAGGCCACTCCTCCCTCTTCTCAAGCTCCAGCCTCGTTCACTCTCTCTTTCGCACAACCATTCGCTCGTGTTCACTCATCCCCCTACCCCCCAAGAATATCCCCGTAAACCCCCCTTTCCCCACCCCTCCAGGCCTTTCCCTACCACCCTCCAGAGCCCCCCCTCATTTATTCGTAGACCAGAGCTTGACTTCCCGTTTTACTATCGTTCACCGATCCTCTCCGTGTTCCGTCCTTGTCTCGGGCTGCCCTTTCCTCAGTCCGAGTCCTCCGCAGCAGCGTTGTTGTCGTCCTCGGGTTCCGAGAGATCGAGTCCGGTGTCGAGTTGCGACGCGGTCGCTCCTTCGGGTTGCCTCTCTCTCTCCCTCTTCGCCTCCTCTTTTGCGCGCATGACGGTCTGAGCGAATCGCGTCATCGCCGTTCACGCCTCGGGGTCCCTGACCGCTGCCTTTACCATTTCCCCCAATGATAAATTTCGTCGTCCCGTCCATTTTTCCAATTCTTCTCCCTCGTTCGCCCACGCGGCGCAGTCCACCAGCGTGTGCTCGGCCGTGTCGGGCCCGCCTCCGCAATGCGAGCAGGCGGGATCCTCCACTTTCCCAATCTTGTAAAGGTATGCCCGCTCTTCTATTCTTGCTAGTGTACCACTGCGGTGAGTCCGGAGCCTGTCTGAGTTCCGCCACAGCGCAAATTCCCACGTCCTTCTCAATCATATGCTGGACTAGGAGGTCCTGAGCTCCCCAGCTATGATTCAAGTTGCTTTGTAAGAACTTAATCATTGTCTACTTCCATACTTCCTTCTCCGGTCCTCCGGTCCGGTTGCCCCGTCTGTTTACCAGGATCTTTCTGCATAAAATCCTTTACTGTCCCGCATATGTATGAGCCCGATTTGTGTTCTGGGTTCTTTCCTCTCTTTTCACACAGCACGCAATGCGGTTTGGCGCCGCACTCCCTCATCGTGTGCCCGTGACCGCCGCAGTTGAAGTAGTCGTTATTGCGATCCTTATTAGAGGTGCAGTTGTTTCTCATGTGGCCGTACTCCCAGCATTTATAACACTGGGTCGGCCTGGCTTTCAGGAGTTCCACCCTGGCCACAGTCCACCCAATTTTCAGCTTTCCTTCCGAAGCTATTCTAATCGCCGTTGCCAGTGGGCAGCGGACCCAGATCGAGCACAGTCCGTTTGGTGTACCTCTGATCGGTCCAATCTCTGTATCCTTTCCAAGACAGCCTTTTCCCGCGATTTCCTCCCGTACATCTTCCACTGTTACGGAGTCGTCAAACCCAAAGATCCGTAGTTCTCCTTTAATTGTCGGTTTTTTTACCTCGGCTTTAACGTTTTCCTCTTTGAAAACATCCTGAATTTTACTCATTAATTCCTCCGCCTTGGCGGTACCATCTTTACCGGGAATCTCTATTATGATCCCCCCGTTGGCTGCTTTCCTTACTTTAGAATTCTCTATTCCCACTGTCGATAAATCTATTTTCCCCCTCGCGATTTTCAACGCTTGCGCGTAAGAGAATTCCTTGTCACTGCTCTTGATGGAAATTGCCGCTGTCTTCGGCGCTCTTCTAGTTGCGCCCATCTTATCTTTGGCGATATCCTTTGGAATCTCTTTCCCTCTTTTACCTCCTTCCTCTTGTTTCTTCTTTTCCAGTAATTGACTCTTTTTACTTGGCAGATTCACTTCCGTGGTCTCTTTTCCCTCTTCAGGACGCTGTTTTTTACTTTTCCTCCTTTTCCCACCTCCACCCATTTGTCATTTGTCCTCACGATTGGCCCAGTTTTAGGCGGCACCAGCTGTACGTTCTCAATCAGTTTGATGCCTTTACTGGGACCTAGAGGAGGCCAAGCCTCTCTGCGGGAGGTGCTGCTGGGGGTGTTAACTTCTTTAGTCTCATTTTTCTCGATAACACCTTTTTCGGAGTCAAGTTCCTCCCTGAGCTTGTATATAGTCTCCAGGTGTTTCACCATATCCTCCCTTCTCGTCTATTTTGCCCTTAGGGAGTTTCGGCATTTCTGGTATGGGTTTCGATACCTCTTTGATAGCGGGTCTCATCACCGCTCTCTGTGGTAAAGGTTCATTCGACACGCCTGTTATTTCACGGGTCTTTTCTTTCCTCGGCGAAGTGTTAATTCCTATGTTCCTCGTCTTTTTACTCTTCACCACCGTTTCTAGTCTATTCGATCGTTCTCTCTCTCTTCTTTCAATCTCCTGCAATCTCTTGACTAGTCCCTCTTTTTCTTTTATCAGCCCGTCATTCTCCTCCATCAAGCTATCAATCTCCATCTTATGTTCGTCTAAGTCAGTTTCAAGGCGTCCCAATTTCCTCTCCATCGAGATCGACTGGATACCGAGCGCATCGCTCTTTTTTTTCCAGTATGCAGGATCTCCTTTTTCCCTGGTCTTAGCCATTAAAATTAGAACAACTTCTCTGATTTTGTTTAGTCTGGATTTTATATCTCCACTCGACTTGCCCTGTAAGTCACTCTTACCGCGAATAGCGTTCGCTTCAGTTAACCAATCCAGGGCGAGGGTGCCCACCTCCGTCATCTGCATTTTGCTCAAATCTTCGTATTTGAAGTTCTCTGGGGGTGGACCGTATTCGATTCCTAGTCTTCCAACTGTTTTATAAGGACCTCCCTTCCCAGACATTTTCCCCTCGTTTCTTCGTCTTCTTTATCGGTCGGCGGGTTGCCTTCAATTGATTCCTCGTGGTCCCTCGTAAGGTCGTATATAGGATCCGTCTTTTTTGTCTTCCCAGATTTTTCAGATTCCGGTTCCAGGATCCTGGTCTTTCGGTTTCTACTTCTTAGCTTCGTCGTAAACTCTCCCTCTTTTTCCTCGTCGCTCGTGTCGAGGTTTGCCTCAGCCCTCCTTTTTACACTGCAGCGAACGGGTCTCTTCGCTTTAATAAAGCTGTCTTCTTCTTTTTTACATCTGTCTACAATTCCAACTATAACTGAGTCCATGGAGTCCTCTGATAGGATTGCATCGTCTTCTTCATCTTTTTCCTTGTCAGAATCCTTGTTCTCTTCCTCGCCTTGTTGTTGAAGGGCGTAATCGTTGAGTCCCGACAAATATTCTAAGACGGGAAGATAGGCCTCTTCTGATTTCTCCCTCGATGCAGAGGGGGTTAGAGGAGGGGGCCCCAACGCCTCCGTCCGGTCTAGGACCTCCTCCCCACTCTCACGCCCCTCTAATCTCGCACACCCAAGGGGCGATCTGGCTCGCCCAGGCGGCGAGTCTTCGCCTTTTTGAGTGGTCCCATTCATGCTGAGCATGGGGGAGTTCACTGCACTAAACAAGTGTCTAACTTCTGAAATGACCACCAACAGCGGTGTGTGCAACTTACGGAAGATAATACCTGTATCCTAAACGACCGTCATACATTGACGTGTGCAGCTTAAGAAAAACAGGTAAAATCAAAACTAGCCTAAAGGTCTTAGTTTCAAAAAGCACAACTTTCCCGGAATTTAGTGTGAAGGCACCTTTTTCCGGTGTGAAAGCACCTTTTTCCGGTGTGGACACATCTTTAAGAATTGAGTGACTTTGGGTTCGGTGTGAACCGACCTTTACATAATTCATGCAAACCGCACTTAACCAGAAGGCAGCGACCCCTCTAAGTTATAGTCCTGGGGGGCGTCACTTAACACTTATTATAGATAATTGCACTATACTTCTTAAACTAAAATGAGAATTTTTTCTCAAGCGGACACCCATCCAAACACGCGTCTCGAAGAGTTCGCGTCTTACCCAAGATCGAACACCGAAAGATAAATTCGGTGTGAACCGAGAAAAATTAAAGTCCTTTTTTTGGTGTGGACGCACCTTGTTCCGTGTCGACAGGATCTTAGTTATTTGGGCACTTTCGTGTCGACCGGCCTTAAGGTCCACCTTCCCCGAGGTCACCTCCTGGTGGGCGTTCGCGCGACCCTGAGGTCCCTTTCTCACAGTACTTTGAGGGGTGGGGATACCCCTCGACGCTCCCTCGAAGTTTCGCTGTGAAGCGACGTCGAGGCAGAGCTGCCAGATCGTGGGAAATGGGAACCCCCACCATTCGGCGCAGAATCTTACTAACACAGAGATATAGCGTGTACGTGTAGCCGAACTGTAGGCCACAGCCACACGACTTCGGCTACACGTACACGCTATATCTGTGTGTTAGTAAGATTCTGCGTCGAGTGGTGGAGGTTCCCATTTCCCACGATCTGGCTGCTCTGCGTCGAGGACCTTGCGCGGGAAGGACCCTGGTCGTCTTCGTAACAGACCCTGTAGTAGACCCACTAGGTTCTGGTTGACTATAGCTTCTCTGCCGAGTCGGTGATGTGGCTATAGCTTCTTCCTCCTAGTCGCCTACGTCACGTCTACGTCACGAGTTTTACCACGCACAATACCTTATATAGATCATGCCCATATATGGATTTACACTACAAGGGAACGGTCCCTCACCGATTTTAATGAGCCTTGAATATGTTGTAGAGCATTGAAAAATATTAGACCCGTATTTTTTTTTAGCGACGTATCTCGACGTTTAGGGGGTAAAACACCCCCTTGAAAAAAAACTGTTTTTTAATTTCTGATCTAATACCGTCGAAACGGTAAAAAATATTAAAAAATGTTTCAAGTAAAAATTTTATGGTTTCAAATGTTCTTTAAAATAGTGCAAAGAAATTTTTCAAAAATTTCAAATTTTTCGAAGTTCCCCCCACCCTCCATAATTTTTAAAAATTTTAAAATTTATTTTATAAAAATTCTGAAAGCTTATTTCATTTCGAATCCAACCATATATAAGAAAGTTGTATTCCGACAACGCATTTTTGAGAAATAAGCTAGAAATACCACTATACACGCTCTATTCCTATCTGCCAGACGCTCGCTACTCGTGATGACCGTCTTTCCTTCGTAATCTCATAGAAAGAATGAAATATCGATACAAAATTTATATATATTGTATTTAATAATTAAATTTATAACAATTTATTTATTTATAAATATAAAAATTTATAAAAAGTTATTAAAATTTATATATTAAAATCTTTTATATATTAAAATATTATAGAACAATTGTGTGACAATAAATAATTTACATATATATAAATTGAGAATGAGAAAATGTATTTCAAGTAAAATAAAAGTAGAGCCAATCGAGGAAAATCAACAGAAAACACTTCTTTAACTCGATGTTTAAAGTTGAGAGATTTAAGGTCAGAGAATAAATAAACTGTTTATACGCAGCTGCACTATCTATGATTAATCTATGATTTTTATGGTATTGGCGCATTAACATTAGTTTATTTATATAGCTTATATATATTTATGTGTGTATTAATATTGTTTCCACAATGCGATCTTTATAACATCGTGATATAGAAGTATCAAACGTAGCTAGTATATAATCGTCCGTCATATGGAAAGCTGCCATTTCATCTTGTGGAGTGATAATATCAAGAATTGTGTGTTGTACATCAGAAAGAGAGAAGAGAAAAAGGACAGAAAAGAGGTGCCGGAATTTATATAAATTTATATAAAAAGATCAATACATTAATTATAAAGTACGTATTATTTTTATATAACATAATTCGAGACAAATTTATTAAAATTAAATAAATTTAATAAACTTATTTAAATTTAATAAATTTGTCTCGAATTTTAATTAATAACGCAATAACTATTGCAAATTTAACAAAATGGTACAGGACTTTTTTTTAGTTTACTGCGCTCTACCTGCTCATGAGCGTTGGTCCGTTTGATACCGGACACCCTGTATAATATAGAAGTCTGTGGGCTGTCATTTTGGTTATTTATTATAATTATAGAACTTGGTTATTTATTATAATTATAGAACTTACAAGATGTTATTACCAAGATATTATAAGAAATGCATTTATCTCATAAAGGTTTTAATAGCGATGGAAACTAATATAATCGCCCCAAATATACATTTTAATTGTCCACGAAAAAAATATGACTGCTATTATTGAAGGAAGAGTAAAAATAGTCACTGAACTAACAGAATGGAAAGGTGGTTATGTCGCTGTTAATTTCTTCGGATTTGGCGGTGCTAATTGCCACATATTACTGAAATCAAATCCGAAAATTAAAGTCAATAATGGAACGGACGATAATTTTTAGGCTTGTAGCTATATCTGGACGTACCGAAGAAGCAGTTAAAATTATATTAGATGACGTAAGTACACATTTATTTAAGAAATAATCTATATATATATATATGTATATATATATTAGGGTGGTCCTTATTTTTCGACTTTCGAATTTTTCCGCGGCACCCCCCAGTATATTTCCAACCCACAAAAAAATAATCCCTGCCAAATTTCAGCTCGATCGGACAACGGGAACCCGTGCCCCCGGCTTGTTAAACATGTGAGTATCCTTTTATTTAACTTTCTATACTATCAACATTGGTTTCTAAAGCGTATATTCCACAAAAATCGGCCTAGAGGACTTTTCTTTTTTTTACATGTGTGTCTTGCTTTTCTGTATTGTTTGAGACCTTATACGTCTCATTTAAACAATTAGGTGAATTGTTAATGACTAAAAAATGAAAATAAATAGTTATTGCAATAGTTATTGTTTGAACTAGAAAAAATGATATTTGGGCTACAAAAGTTGTAGTAGTATGTTTAGAGCCAAAAGAAGAACAAAAATTAAAAGATTTCATGTCTAATAAAAAATCAATTTTGTGGCCAACGTTATATAATAATTAAAAAATAATGAACACAATTCTCTCGACCGTACTGGCAAATTCAATTTATTGTTAAGTGCACATCACAACGTTGCGACCTTAGTTTTAGGTCCTTATCAAGTGATCTATAAATCATATGAAAAAGAACGAAGAACAATCAATATTGCAAATAGTAGTAACAAATGATAAAGATAAGATAATGAAAAATAGATATGTACTTGCGATATATAATTAAACTTTATAGATGTCAAAAGATAGAAAATTCATTGTGTCAGATAGACAAACACATCAAACACATTAGACGAACTGAGAGGACTAAACAACCTTTATTATGAAGTCATATATGTTATTTAAATTGTCTGTGTCCTTTTGTAAATTTAAAGTGTTATTGTTTTTCTTGATGAAGAACATTTTATATAATAGAATATTTATAATAGAACATTTTATATAATAGAAGAACAAGTTATATAATAATTATTGCAATAAAGTTTCCTTTGTCGAATCCGGGAAGCGGTGGCGATAATCTTGTATGACTTGTAATAAATATTGTTTCTGGTCTTCGTTTCTAGTAATTAGTTTACTGTAGTCCTCTGTTAACTTAACTCCTCTTTCCGTTGTATCGTTAACTATTTTCAATTTGGTTACAATTTGAAAATCTTTTGTAAAGGTATCGTTTTCTGACCAGGTTGATAGGTCAGTCTGTATAAAATCCCGACTTATATTGAATATGTCGAAAAAAGCAGCTGTTTTTGCAGTTACGAAATTTTCGATGTTTTTTTCTTTAGCACTTCAGGAATATCGTGTGCTTTTATAACTACGCACTTTCATTCGTCGATATTTCTTCTAGATTCATAGCTTCAATCATCTTCTTTTTCGTATCTGCGGACACTTTCTGCCATATCTCGCGTTGCTTTGAGAAAGTTTGTTTTAATCACTTATGGTACTTAAGTCGTGAAGCTGTTACGCTTGCGTTCTTTGATCAGAAAGTGTCCGCAGATACGAAAAAGAAGATGATTGAAGCTATGAATCTAGAAGAAATATCGACGAATGAAAGTGTTAAGCGCGTAGTTATAAAAGCATACGATATTCCTGAAGTGCTAGAAAAAGGCATCAAGAATTTCGTAACTGCGAAAACAGCTGTTTTTTTCGACAGATTCAATATAAATAGGGATTTTATACAGACTGATCCGTCAACCTGGTCAGAAAACAATACCTTTAAAAAAAGCTTTCAAATTGTAACCAAATTGAAAGTAGTTAACGATACAACGGAAAGAGGAGTTAAGTTAATGGAGGACTACAGTAAACTAATTACTAGAAACGAAGACCAAAAACAGTATTTATTACAAGTTACACAAGATTACCGCCGCCGCTTCCCGGATTTGACAAAGAAAACTTTATTGCAATAATTATTATATAACGTTGGCCACAAAATTAATTTTTTATTAAAGACATGAAATCTTTTAATTTTTGTTCTTCTTCTGGCTCTAAACATACTACTACAATTTTTGTAGCCCATATATCATTTTTTCCAGCTCAAACAATAACTATTGCAATAACTATTTATTTTTATTTTTTAGTCATTAGCAATTCATCTTATCGTTTAAATGAGACGTATAAGGTCTCAAACGATGCAGAAAAGCAAGAAACACATGTTTAAAAAAAAGAAAAATCCTCTAGGCCGATTTTTGTGGATAATATGCTTTAAAAACCAATGTTGATAGTGTAGAAAGTTTAATACAAGGGTACTTAAAATGTTTAACAAGCCGGGAGTACGTGCTCCCGTTGTCCGATCGAGCTGAAATTTGGTAGGGATTTTTTTTGTGGATTGGAAACATTCTGGAGGGTGCCGCGGAAAGAATTAAAAAAAATTTTAATCAAGAATAAATAAGGACCACCCTAATATATATATGTATATTAACTTCCTTATACTTACTTCGTATATTATTATGTAGGTCATTTTAATTTATTTACAAAATTAACCTTTTGTCAAAAGAAGATGATATAAAAATAACTGCAAGTGTGTTGTACACACATAAACACAAACTCGTATATAAAATTATAATATATTATAATACAAATAAAGGTAAGAAAAAACTATACAATATAGCACTTACATAAGAACTATAAAATAGTACTAATATAGTACTATAAAAAAATATGTAATTACTAAATAATTAACGCAAAGGATGGGATCTATGTGAAAGTTAGAGATAGATTCAAATTGCTTTTAAGTCGACAGAAATGAAAAAGCAAAATATTATAAACAGGTCTAAGGCATGTTAAAATCGATTATTTGAAACAAATGCATTGACAGTTAATGTAGCCATTAATGAGTTTAAAAAATAGAGTATTAGGTGTGTGCAAATTTTAAGAGATTATTATTAAAAATACAATATTTATATATTATAATCTCTATATATAAAAGAAGAAGTCCTGGCTGATTGACTGACTGACTCATCAACGCCCAGCTCAAATCGTATAACCTACCCAGATAGCCAAATCTGTTAGAACAGATTTTCGTCAAACACCCATTACAAATTTTGAAGGCAGAAAGACTACAGTTTGCATAGAGGAATTGATATATTCGATCATGTTGCCAGCATGTCAGCAGACATACAACAAAATCTGTTCACATAACTGGACAACAGATCGTCAATAGAAACCGAGCAGAACTTGTTGATATAATTGACGGCACATTGATGGCAGAAACCGAGCAGGATCTGTGCGGCGCAATTTTGACAGCAGATTGGTAACAAAAACCGAGCAGGATCTGCGCAATGAAATTTGATATCAAATTGTCGGCAGAAATCGGGTAGATCCTGCTGATGTAATTGACGGCACATTGATGGCAGAAACCGAGCAGGATCTGTGCGGCGCAATTTTGACAGCAGATTGATAATAAAAATCGAGCAGGATCTGCGCAATGAAATTTGATATCGAATTGTCGGCAGAAATCGAGTAGAGCCTGCTGATGTAACTGACGGCACATTGATGGCAGAAATCGAACAGGATTTGTCGTTTTAAATCATGCATAATTTCCGGTATTGTGTGGTGTTGTTTGGAGATTCTATATAATAAGGGCCATTCCAGAATACATTGAAAATGTCCCGTTGCCAGTTGCAAAATCATTGTGATCTAATCAGCGTCGAACTAGCTTGACGCTAATTGGATTGTAATGATTAGGCAACTGGCAACGGGACATTTTCAACGTATTCTGGAATGGCTCTAAAAATCTTGCCATCAGGTTATTTATCTGGGCAAAATTCTGCGAGAGAAAAGGATATACATTTACCATTTCTCTCTTTAACCATTTATTCTGATTTTTGACGAGTTCACGCATGCTCAATTATAATACTTTATGTAATACGTAAGTATTTTAATTAATTTTTTATAATATTTTATAATTAGTATTTTGTAATACAAGAAGTATTTTAATTAATGTTTTGTATGTTTATTTTCTTTTGAATTCATTTTTATTTTGTTAATCTTTATAATATACTAACTACTAAATAAAGATTAATATAAGGAATTTCTTGTTATATATTTTGTTTTACATAAAATGATCATAATATTTAGTACTTCTAAAACGTTTATTTATTATTTATGTTGCTGAAATATAACGTTTATATTAATTGTAAGATTTGCTTACTTCAAATATATGAATGGGAATTGCCCAGATGTATAGGACAAATCAAAACTGCATATCACATGGAAAGACTCCCCAGACAACACCACGTCCAAAACCGGGACATAAGACGTCTTAAAGATGTCTTAAAGACGTCTTATGATACGATGTCTAAAAGACATCTTAATCACGTCTTTAAGACGTCTTATGTCCCGATTTCGGACGTGGTGTTATCTGGGTCTTTTATTGGTTTTTAGTGTTGATTTCTTGCGGTGTCGGTTGTCGGTTGCTCATTATTCTTTTTATTAGAAGTGAGCCACATGGTCAGGTGATTTTCGAGGTAATACTTCGTTTCTTTTTATATGTAGAATATATAATATTATAGAAAATAAAATGCAATTTCTAAAGAAATCTCTTCATATATTTTTTATATCATTGTTTGGACACGTTTCATAATGAACGAGAAGAACTAACAAATTTGAGGTTATTTCTTTTTGACAATAGCTGTGTTCCGATATTCACAGTATACGTGACAAAAACTATAGATTTTCAGTACTGGCAGTGAATATCGGAACACAGCCGATGTCATACATGTAATTTTAATCCACCAAATTTAGAATGGAATAAATTAATAAAATCAGAAAGTAAAAATCGAATATGTTGCAGATGATATTTGTTGCAAACAATATAAATATACTGCAGAATATATGAAAACAGGTGATACTTTGTTGCATAGGTGTTTAAATCTTCCACATTTGTCGCGCTACACGTGAAAGTATCAAGCTTATTTGTCAAAAAAAGGATTCAGCCCGCCAGTGAATGCGTCAGATGCATATACAATAAGACGGCCTATATTTGGTTGTTAGCGACATTAATATTTTACATAATGTGATATCTCTCCCGATACTTGAACCTTTTACACCACAAAAAATGGAAAAATTGTCACTGCTGATTATGTTTTGTCTATATTGTTCGATTGTAAATACAACAGCATCAAGTATAGTTGGCATAACAAATGCAGTATCTCCTAAATGTAGTACAAATACTGCAACAAACAATCAAGCTAACCAGAATGCAAAAATTATCGATGAAGAGTATGATACTTTGGCAATTATAATTGAAAAAAGTCTATTTACTATTAGAAATATTGGGACAAGTATCAAACATTATCAAAAATAGCACATGTGCGGGAGGACATGTAAGTAATTTCTATAAATAACATCTATTTGTTACTTTAGATGTTATACACAAAAATTTTATTTATTAATTGTATAATATTGTAATTTTCAATATTTCCAATTTCTATTATATTAATTATTATTAAAGTCTTAATATATAATATTTCATTAGAAAAAAAATTGAATTTATATATATTTATTTGAAATTAAATTTTATTAATAGATTCTACAAAATCATTTACTTATTGGAGAGTGACAGTCTTAATATAAATCATCTGTTGTTTTATTTAGCTAACTATTAATTATAGAAAGGTAAGGGATTATTTTATAAACATTTATATTAATTTTAAAAAACTAATAATAGCTTATTACTCATGTACATTTTTTGCTTCTTGCAGGCTTGTACATTGAAAAGAGTACAAAAGCATCCTTTAGAAGGAGACGCATTAAATCAATCCGATTCTACTATATACTATGAAGATCTTTTGAGTTGCTCAGAGAACTCTACTGATGAAGGTATAAATATATATACGATATGTATTATATATTTATCTAATATATATTGCATATATATTTATATGTATTTAGTTTTAATATTTAATAAGTATATTAGTTACATAAAAAATGTGTATTTGTTCAGGATATGTTTGTATATGCTACAAAAATTTAGATAATTTTTATTTTATTTTGCAATTTTGTTTTTATTATACAATATTTTTATTATGTAATCAACTATTATTTATTATATAATCAATTATATAGGAACATATCAATGCTATTTTTAAAAAAATGTGTTTTAATTTTCATAGAATATTTAAGATATTAATTTTTGTTTTATAATTAATGCATGAAAATTAATTTGAAGCAAGTTGTGTGATATACAGTGGTATGTAATATGCACTCTTGAATGCAGCTTCAAAGTGTTCATGCTGACATTTACATGCGAATAATTATATTAATGTAACGATATGTGTTCACTCCTATATATAGAACAAACTGTTATGTCAGTAGAGGAGGACAGCGAGCCCATCTTGGGACTATGGTTTGAAGAAATTCTTACTCTATCAGATAAAATTTCAAGAAATGCCAATAAAGAAACAAATAATGAAGCAAGTGCTGGACATATTGCTACGTTCCAGACAATCGAGAGCCTCATGTAAGTTTTCAAATATAATAATTTCTTTATATACTTACTACAACCATAAATTATGACAAGGAAGTTACTTATACATATTATTATATTAATTAAGTTAATTATATATATATATTATTACACGTATATTATATATATAAATTAAAATATTTTTAATTTTTGTTGAAATGTATTGTCAGGAAAAAAAGATCAATAATCAACTTCCTTACAATAATTTACGGTTGTAATAAGTATACAAAGAAATGATAACGTAAGATATTATGTTATATATGACAATATCTTACGTTACATTATAAATTACATTATTAAACTAAACTTAATATGTTATAAGCTAAACTAGGAACAAGGAGCAACATATATTGAAGTAATAATTAATAAAAACAAAAAGTATATAAATTTAATTTAAAATGTTAATTCATAATGTGTTACAGAACATAGAAATGCAAAAGCAAAATACTACACGTAAAGTTTTAATTATAGATCCAATATATCTTTTTTCTAATATCTTGTGTTGTTCTTTACTCTTCTCTTATTACACTGATTTTCAAATCTCCACAAGTATTTTTATTTTTCGTTTTTGTGAATTATTATTACTTTCAATATTGTTTGTCTGGATCTAGACACAAACTTTTGCTTAAGTAAATGTAAGTCAATTACAACCATTCATTTTCATCTTGATAATAAAAATGAAAAACTTTGATTATTTTATCCTCTTATGCATTATGCATTATGTAAAAATTTGCATCCCGTTATACTCTTATTTCCCGCCATAATCTGATGTCCCGCCATAATCTGATGCTCTCTGATTGGGTAACTAACAGTTGAAGCTTATATATTGCTCATAGCTTTATCGGTATTTGGCGCGCGCAATTGTTTTTGGTCGTTTCGATCATTTCACTGTTACAATTGTGTATTTGTGTGTTAAGTGCACAAGAAGTAAAAGGAGAATAATTTATGTGAGAAGTACAGTTCTTGAATTAATTTTAAGTCAATTTTTGGAAGTATATAATCTTCAGCTGCAGCCAAGAGGAAAATACGTAAATATGAAAACAAATAATTTAAAATTTTTTACTTCGCGAAAAGCATTGCATAGGTTATCCTCAAGGCAGAAAAGTAGAATTAGGTTGGGAATTAAGCAAAATTTTTGCAGATATAAAAAATTAGATAATATACAAGACATACAAGATAATATGCAAGATATTCCTGGTCCATCAACATCTACAGAATGTAATCGTTCTAATAATTTTATAGATACTTGGCGTGACATCAATATAGAAAATGGGTCTTCTTCTTTGTCGTCCTCTGCTTCTGAGTCTAGTGATCCGATAGCCTCATTTTTCAATACTGTTTCGACA
Organism: Lasius fuliginosus; assembly: GCA_949152495.1. NCBI lineage: Eukaryota > Metazoa > Arthropoda > Insecta > Hymenoptera > Formicidae > Lasius > Lasius fuliginosus. The sequence continues at coordinate 10,512,325 of OX424455.1, read as the reverse complement.
GAACCATCTTTTCGTGAACAATTAGCTTCTTGTTTCGTAGATATCAATTTGACGCATATTCAAGGAAATAGGATATTATCTCTACTTCGCACGCATCCTTGCTTTTCTAAATTGCCAAAGGATGTTAGGACGCTTCTTAATACGCCACGAAATTGTGTTGTTACTTTTAATGTGGAGCCAGGTGAATATATTCATTTTGATCTTGAAACAGAGATTACTCAATATCTCGAGAGTATTTCATCTGCAATCACTATTAATCAATTAGAAATAGATTTTAACACTGATGGATGCACATTAGATAAATCAAGTAGTATTCATATCTGGCCAATTCAAATTAGAATTGCAAATATCCAGCACGCAAAGCCAATTGTTGTAGGAGTTTATAAAGGAATGCAAAAGCCACATGATCCTAATGTATTTTTTGAAAGATTCGTTACAGATATTAAAAGATTAATGTTGAACGGAGGTATAAATTTTCATGGTAATAAAATACCAATATCCTTGAGATGTTTTATAGCTGATGCACCAGCTCGTGCCTTTATTCTCAATCATCGAGGTCATACATCCAGTCAACCCTGTTCTAAGTGCAAAATCTGCAGTACACGCAGCGAAGGTCGTAATGTCTTCAATGGTATTAATAATTCTCCTCGAACGGATGAGGAATATATCATAGGTCTTGATGAAAGTCATCATAAAGAGGGTAAAAGCCCTTTATCAATGCTTCCAATAGGTATGGTTTCACAAGTTCCATTCGAATATATGCACCTTGTTTGTTTAGGAGTGATGAAAAAACTTTTATTAGCATGGGTGTATGGAAAGTATTCTCGATTTTCAAAATTATCAGGTAGATCTATTTCTCTTTTGTGTGCAAGATTAAATATTTTCAAAAAATATTGTCCCTCAGATTTTGTAAGACGTCCTAGATCACTCGATAAATGCTCCAAGTATAAGGCGACAGAACTTCGCCAATTTCTTCTTTATACAGGTCCTGTTGTAACATATGGTATACTTAACGAACAAGTTTATAAACACTTTTTATTTTTTCACGCAGCTATAAGAGTTTTGGTTTCAAGTTCTCCATCAAGATTGCAGTTAAACTTTGCAGAGCTTGCGCTACAAAAATTTGTTCAAAGATGTGAAAATGTGTACGGACCCAACTTTAATACTTACAATGTTCATGGTCTTCTTCATCTCACCAACGATGTGAGACGTCTTGGTAATTTGGATTCTTTTTCTGCTTTCCCATACGAAAATAACATGGCTATTTTTAAAAAATATTGCCGAAAACCAGGTCTACCTATTCAACAATTCTTTAACAGTTTCTTTAACAGAATGGCAGAAATAAAAGTTCATAAGATAAATAATAATTGCGATATTGATTCTTCTGTTCACGTTTCCGTACAACATAATGCAGCTAATGGGAGTCCTCAATATAATAAGATTACATTTAACAAAATGTTGTTAAGTATAGATATGCATGATAATTGTTGCTTCTTACATGATGGATCAGTTTGCATCGTTGTAGACATTGTCATCGATAACAATTTGTATCTTTAGGTAGTTAAGAAATTTTTAGAAATCGAAGATTTCTATGATGTTGGCATTTTATCTTCTGCTCTTCAAGTATATAAATGCTTCACATTAAGTAGCGAGGTTTATTATATTCATTTGGACGAAGTTCGCGCTAAGTGTTACAGAATGTCTCTTTGGAATTCCACATCAGAGGACAATAGCAGCAGCGATGAAGAAAATCATTCGGAAGTGGTTCAATATATAGTCGCTGCTATTATACACAGCGAGAGAATGTAAGATTTGTCCTCTACATTGTTTATTACATTTTTGCAGGAATTGGAATTGGATTTGACGTTCTTCTTTTTGCATATCTTTCGTACTTATAATTTTTCTTCTTTTACTTTTCCATATCTCTTGCACCTTCTTATCAAGAGGTGTCGAATTTGTTATCGAGTAGCATGCTATATTATTTACTATTGTACTTTGTGTTGTTATATGTGCACTTTATGCCTTTGTTTTTATTTTTGCAATTATTGTTGCGTTTCTGCTGTTCTTTTTTCTTGTATCGCTCATAGGTAACATAAGGTTCATATATTGCATGTATGAGTTGTTTTGTCAAGCATCTTAATAATATTATCAGGTTTAATTCTCTATTATTATGAAGTTGTCTTGATTTGAATTAATCTTTAGAAACAGATTGCAATATCACTTAAATATTGATAAAAAAGGAAAATATTAAAATAATTATTAAGTAAAATATTATGAGACACAAAGGTAAGAATTATCATATTAAATATTCTAAAAATATATTCTAAAAAATGTTACAAAATTATCGCTAACATATACACATGCTATACAATAAAATGCATTTAACTTAATATCAGAGAAATAATAATAATAATAATAATGATTCTTTTATATAATTATTTATAACTTTTAAAAATATTTTAATCATTAAAAATTAATTAATGAGAAATTATAAAATACATAAGTTTTCTATAAAAATCCGAGTTTTGGAAGTTATGTCACATGTTGCAGCTAATATCAGATATGTTTATACTAATTACAATACATAATATGCTACATATTGTAATTTATATGCATTTTTATTTACAGGCACAGATGGATAATAAACAACGGCCAAAACGATTTATAAGTAAACCATCGCGTTACATAACCACTTCATCAGACGAAGCTCCGAAGAAACAAAAAAAAAAGAGAATATCACTACTGAAGATATCGAGAAGGATACACATGAAATAAGAAGCATTTTGGAACAAGACGATTCCAATTCTGACTGTTCTGATAATGATTACCAATCCCATTTTTCACAGCATACATATATACATACAGACAGTCAATCATATACAAATACTCAGTCCCATACAAGCACTCAAGACACAAACGTTTCATCACATACTAGTAGTGTTCCATCATACGTAAATGTTCAACCACACGCAAGCATTCAATCTCATACAAGCACTCAATTGGACGCAAACGTTTCATCACATACTAGTAGTGTTCCATCATACGTAAATGTTCAACCACACGCAAGCATTCAATCTCATACAAGCACTCAATTGGACGCAAATGTTTCATCACATACTAGTAGTGTTCCATCATACGTAAATGTTCAACCACACGCGAGCATTCAATCTCATACAAGCACTCAATTGGACGCAAATGTTTCATCACATACTAGTAGTGTTCCATCATACGTAAATGTTCAACCACACACGAGCATTCAATCTCATACAAGCACTCAATTGGACGCAAACGTTTCATCACATACTAATAGTGTTCCATCATACGTAAATGTTCAACCACACGCGAACATTCAATCTCATACGAGCACTCCATTAGACGCAAACGTTTCATCACATACGAGCATTCAACCACATATTCCTCGTACTTGTATTCCTATTGTATCACGCATGTCTACGACACACACTTTACCCACACATTCCTTTATAAATAGTATGCATACACAAGAAAGTAATACAACAGAGCAAAATATTTTAAGAATATCGTCTGGTTTAAGCCACTCAAATCGACGTGTAGAAATTCCTGCGCAGTTAGAGAAAACGGACAATTGGTACGTTCATACATATTTATTGTAGAAATACAGTAAAAGGAAAATATATATGTATTTCAAAATAGATTTATCAGAAGAACATTTTAATATCAATGAATGTTTGCAGGAGAACACGCGTAGAAACAGAATTGAAGTAAGTATGAGATGTATTGTCTTTATTAAAACGTGAAACCTAATAAAGTAGTAATACTAATTTTTTTATATTTTATTTGCAGAAGGATGAATGTACTGTTGGAAAATATATTAAAATATGTAAAAGAAAAACAGCAAGTCTCCCATAAACCAGCTATCCTGCCAATATCGTCTTTAACAGAGATGGAAACATTCGAAACTATTGATGATGACACCTACTACGACGTCGTAAGTAAAAAGAAAAATGATACCCTTTGTTGTGCCTCGGAATACATATTCTGAATAACGTAAAAGTCAATTGAGCAGACGCCATAAAGTTGATCTTATAATGTAGATTTTTACATATTTTTAATTTCTAATATATTGCTTATAGGTAAACTATTTCCGTTATATTGGCGGATTTAATTTAAAAGAAGCCGTTAATTTATGCTTTAAAGAGGGACTGAAGGATATTGTTACCGCATCTTTTACTTGGTGGGGCCGCGAAGGTCAACAACGGCCCATGTATAATACACGATTCGTTATGACAATTTATGGTATGATCTTGTTTTGAAATATATTTGTCATTATCTTTTTTTGAAACATATTTGTCATTATTGCATATTTCATTTATAATGTAACTTGCATTTCTTTTTCAAAGGCTGTATGTAACAATAAACACTTTGAAAAACCAACGCGTAGCGAATTCCAAGCGCAAATGAAGGAGACTCTTCGAACTGCTAAGGAAAGATTGCGAAGCAAGATACGTCCGCGTAAACAATTTGTAACCGATGTAACAATTCGCCGCAATATGTGGAATGATGACGCTTAGCCTACTGAAATAAAGTAAGAAACAACTTTATTTTTCTTATTT